>VZTU01031755.1:9042-54787 GCA_013400835.1 Zapornia atra
GGGCTGGAGTGGAGGCTGCACCTGTATCTGCAGATATTGGACAATATGATGTAGGTGTCTTGGGTGAGTTATGAACTTGGCTTGTTGTAGAGCTGCATGTGGTCAGCTAAAAATGGCATAGAAATAAAATAAATGAGTGGTGGACCTGTCTTGAAATCATAGATTCACAGAATCACAGAATCCCAGGGGTTGGAAGGGCCCTCCAGAGCTCATGGGGTCCAACCCCCTGCCAAAGCAGCTCCCAGCTCATATTGCACAGGGCGGCGTCCAGACAGGGCTGGAATCTCTCCAGAGAAGGAGACTCCACACCCCCTGGGCAGCCTGGCCCAGGGCTCCCTCACCCTCACTGGGGAAAAGTTCTGCCCCAGGTTGGTGTGGAACTCCCTGTGCTCCAGTTTACAGCCATTGCCCCTTGTCCTGTCCCCACAGACACTGAGAAGGGGCTGGCCATTTCCCCCTGCATCCCATCCTTCAGATATTTATAGACATTAATAAGGTTCCTCCTTAGTCTTCTTTTCTCCAGGCTGAAAAATGATTTTGTGGCAAACTTGTATGTTTTTTATTGGAGAAAGCTCTGTCTCCTGTACTCTTGGACATACTGGTCGAGTTATCTCCCAAAGAGCCCTGAAATTCACAACAGACTGGAAGAATGGCATGTGTTCCTTGTTCTCTGCTGCATTGAGAAGAATGGCTTTATTTAGCTCTGAATCGTGCAGGGATTGCACCAGTGTTTCATCACACCAGGAACTGCTGTCAGGTTTTCTTGCCTTGCAGATGTTCTCTTGTTGTTTTTTAGGCATTTCATTCTTACCAGGAAAATGCTCAGAGCAGGCAGATTTGTAGCAGCATCAGTGTGAGATGACTTGGGATTGGCCAGCTGAGATGGATGAAAGATAACAGGCTAGCAGCAAGCTCCTTGGAGGATGACTTAGGTACATAAAATGTGGGTTCCATGGGTTGATAAATGTTATTTTGGCAAATTCTCCTTGCACACAAGAGATCAGTGAGTGTAGAAGAGGAATTGCTAACCTGTCTTCCAAACATCCACCATACAATTACTTACATGAAACAAACACCCATGGGAAAGATCTAAGCTTGGACCCTCACACAGTGCTGTATTCCCATAATAGTAACACAAACTCATGCAGGAACACTGCGCTGCCATCCAGAGAGACCTGGCCAGGCTGGAGAGCTGGGCAGGGAGACACCTCATGACATTCAACAAGAGCAAGGGGAGAGTCTGGCACCTGGGGAGGGATAACTGCTGGGATCAGGACAGGCTGGGGGATGAGCTGCTGGAGAGGAGCTCTGTGGAGAAGGACCTGGGGGTCCTGGTGGGTGACAGGTTGGCCATGAGCCAGCAGTGTGCCCTGGGGGCTGAGAGAGACAATGGGATCCTGGGGGGCATCAGGAGGAGTGTGGGCAGCAGGTCACAGGAGGGGATCCTCCCCCTCTACTCTGCCCTGGTCAGGCCCCACCTGGAGTGTTGTGTCCAGTTCTGGGCTCCTTGGTTTAAAAAGGACAGGGATCTCCTGGAGAGAGTCCAAAGAAGGGCTACGAAGATGATTAGGGGCCTGGAGCATCTCCCCTGTGAGGACAGGCTGAGTGAGCTGGGGCTGTTCAGCCTGGAGAGAAGAAGACTCAGGGGGGACCTAATTAGTGTTTATCAATATCTTAGGCATGGGATGCAGGGGGAATTGGCCAGCCCCTTCTCAGTGTCTGTGGGGACAGGACAAGGGGCAATGGCTGTAAACTGGAGCACAGGGAGTTCCACACCAACCTGGGGAAGAACTTTTCCCCAGTGAGGGTGAGGGAGCCCTGGGACAGGCTGCCCAGGGGGTGTGGAGTCTCCTTCTCTGGAGAGATTCCAGCCCCGTCTGGACGCCGCCCTGTGCAATATGAGCTGGGAGCTGCTTTGGCAGGGGGTTGGACCCCATGAGCTCTGGAGGGCCCTTCCAACCCCTACGATTCTATGATTCTATGAATATATTGGCAAAAAGCTGGTCAAGTTGTTAATGTATTGATCCACCCTTTAGCCATACCAATGACTGGCAGAGATGTGATTCCAGCTTTCCCATATATAAAAAGCTGTTATCAAGAGGGCAGTGATTGGTTTCTTCAGTTGAACCTCATCATGTTCAGCAAGACCTGATGAAGAAGTAACAGAATTACTTTTATACCTTTAAAGCCAGGCAACGACTCAACAGCTGAATTATTGCATCCTCATATGTTAGACAGTGAGGAATGGTGGGATACTTGTTTCTGGGTTGGAATATGTAAAAGGATTAGGTTATTATTTATTTTTATAATTTATTTCATTCCTGGAGTCATGTTCTAAACTTAAACATATTGTTCAGTACCTTCTTCAATTCCTAATCTTCCATGCATGAAGTGATCTACTTTTTGCTCCCTGTTTTCCACTCTTTTTAAGCTTTACACAGGTTCTTTGCCTTTCTGCACTATTTTTGTAGGGTCTGTGCCTGGGAAAATGATGTCTGGTCCTATTCTACTTCATTCCCCAGTGCAGCTGTGCTGGCAAAGTAAGTCTGCAGGAAACTCCTTAGTCCTGAGTGATACAGTGCAGATGAACAGTGCTATATAAATGTAAATTTCAATTCATTCCCTTCATTCATTCAACAAGCTATCAACATAACCTTGTCATTTCAATTTTTCACACTTTTTTGTGGGAGTCCTCTGTCTCAGTGAAGTCTCATTTCCTCAGCCCAGTGCCAAAGGTGACCAGGCTGTGTTAAAATATACAGTCACTTTTTGTTTTGGTTTTGTTTTTTTAAGTGGTCAGGCATAATGAGAAGAAGAAGGAAGCCAGTCACAGCCTCAGCCAACCTTTCTCCCTGTTTCATTAATGAGACTGGACCCAAAAAGGTCATGCTGCTGTCTCCATCACTGCCCATGGAGTAGTATGTGAGCTGTTAGCAATGTTTTTCAAACTTTGGTAAATGACACACTTTAAGCACTGTTCAATAAAAACACTGAAAACATATTTACACAGGGAATATTAAGAATCAAGAACACTCAAGGCAGGAAGCATATTACTGAAAAACTATCTTTCAAAATTCCCTCTTCCCATTACTGCCAGAAAGAAGAGATCACAGAATCACAAGGTTGGAAAAGCCCTTTAAGATCATCCAGTCCAACCATTCCCATCCTAAGCTAAACCAGATCCCTCAGTACCTCATCTACCCTTTGTTAAACACACCCAGGGAAGGGGACTCTTCTGCTTTTGCTGTTCTGCCTGGGGCTTTTTCTCCCACAGATTGTCTGAATAGAGATTTTGCAGGTTAAAGTGCCCTCGTGTGTGCTTACATAGCCTCTTGCTTAGAAACACCTGCTCTCACATGATAGGATTAGTGAAACACTCAAGAAGAACAGGATGAAAAGGGTCCTTCAACAGCCACCCGTGGTATTCTGACCATTATATGTTTCTGCTTGGTCATCCAAGTTCAAAAGAGCTGATTCTCCCTCTGAGATTTAAAATGTCATTGTCACTGAGATGACTGTTCCCTGGCTGACCAACATGAAATGACTTTTCCAAAGTTCTTCAGTTTCTTTTTGCCACATTTGGTGTGCTTACACCTTGTCTCTTCATCTTTTTCCCAAACACTTCAAGTGACCTTTCTAACGTGGTCCTGGTTTCACCTCAAATCCAGCTCATCCTTCTGTCCTTCCAAAGGACAACCATCAGAACATGATAGGTCATACTGTGCATGTGGGTTGCAGTCCCTTGGGATGTGTTACGTTATTACCCCAGGAATACACAGAGTCCAAACCTCTCACATGTGGAATTATCAACACTTGATTTTTGATCTGCTTTAGCACAATGTCTGCTTTTTAGAATGAAAATTCTCTGCCATCTCTTAGAGCCTGGTCTCCTACAGCTGACTCCTGAGTTGAAAATTATCTTCTTATTTATCTTAACCTCTCATGCAATCTCCCTTACTGTCTCTTCCTCTGCCTCCTGTATTAATTTTTTCTTTACACTCTTTTAACTTCCTTCTGCAATCTTTCTAGTCCTCCTTTCTACCTAATGTTTTATAGCTTGCATATGCCTCTTTCTTAACCTTAATTACTTTTTGCACTTCCTACTCCTAGTGTATTTATTGCTTGATAGCACACATAAGCCTTGGCATATATTCATTTATCTTTGGACGTTTCTCATTTGCCTTTGGTTCCTTTGGTAGTGTTCTGTATCTATGGGGTCAAGATTCACCCCAACATGAGATGTGTTTCTTGGGGGTGGCTGTGTTTAGTTTATAACACTAATGCTGTAATTAGTTTATAACACTTTTGGTACCATATTGATGTTTTCAAGCAGTACCTTCCATAGGCATTTCCTCTGCACAGCTTTGCTGCTTGCCAAAGTACCCAGCCCTACAGCATTTTATGGAAAGAGTAAGAAAACTCCCTGTCTTGCTTAATACTTTGACAACAAAATGTTTTGGAGGCCACTGCTGTACACATGAGTTATTGTTAGCTTGTGCATTTGGCTGCCTTTCATTACTAGAGCTCTTTGGGATTTAATCAGGACAATTAAACAGTTTGACAGTTGTTTGCTTTGTGGGGTTGTGGCAAAGAAATGAGTATTTTATTGAACCCTGTTCAGCAACCCTGTTTAAAAGGCACCAACCTAATGATTGAGAGCTTTGTAGGCTGGTCAGTCAGGGCAGTTACTCTTCCTTGTGTTTATTAAAAATAAATGTTGATGATGGTTTAAGCAACAATGTAGGTAGTAGGAACATCAGAGCTTTATTTGCTAATACAGCAGCTTGATGCTCCACCTTCTTGAAGCAATTTTAATTGATAGCTATATTAGTTTTCTTGAAGATATCTGAGTTTGGAGCTAACCTCAGTGGTTTTACATCACAGATTCACAGAACTGTAGGGGTTGGAAGGCACCTCCAGAGATCATCAAGTCCAACCCCCTGCCAAAGCAGGGTCCCTAGGACAGGGCACACAGGTCAGTGTCCAGATGGGGCTGGAATCTCTCCAGAGAAGGAGACTCCACACCCCCTGGGCAGCCTGTCCCAGGGCTCCCTCACCCTCACTGGAAAGAAGTTCTTCCCCATGTTGGTGTGGAACGCCCTGTGCTCCAACTTGAGGCCATCACCCCTTCTCTGGTCCCTGCAGACACTGAGAAGAGGCTGGCCATGTCCCCCTGTGTACCACACTTGTGAAGTGGGAAACAAGAGCAGTTTTACATCATACTAGATTGTAATAATAGACTAGTTAGAGGACCTGAAATGGCCTTACTCTCTGGGTTTTTGGTTATTCATAGGTGTCTCTGAGCTACCAACCTGATTTTCTTTCCATCTATGCCAGCAGGTAATATTGCTAAATTGAATGCTCAAATTAGCTTAAAAGAATGTCTGGTGGCTTTTTTCCCCCAAATTAAATTTGACAGTGTTTTGACTTCTTTTCTGAATAATTAATCTTTCTGCAATTCATTGTCACACTTGCATGCTATCCTCCACCTTTGGTTGGAAAGGGTGCTGTTGGAGAAAAGGGTGCATTAAAGAAAATTGCACCATAAAAATAGCCATCCATAGCCTGGTCAGATCCCTGTCTGACAAAATGGTATGTGATGTTCATGGCAGGTGGATGATAATTAAGATTGGCTTAGTTTTGGGAGTGTCTGCTTCAGATTTTGTCCTGACTTCTGTGAAAGAAGCAGCATGGGTTTAACATAGCAAAATTAGCACATAGAGAAGGTCGATTCCTACTCCTTGTTATGCTGTTGTTGTTCACTGTTCTTGAAGAAAGCTATAGGAAATCTGATTAATACATTTTTAATTATGTTTTCTTATAGTAAATGAAACCAAAAGTGCCTCTGATGATGTTACCATCAATTTAGTAGAAGATAATCCAGGGAAACAAAAATAAAAACTGAGTTGGAAATCTAAAGCTGATTTATAAAGTGTCTGCTAAAGGCAATTTGCTCTCTTTGTCTGCAGCATTTACCCAATTGCTACTGAAACTAATTGCTCTTTTCTGGGGGTTATTTAAAGAAAAGAAGAAGAAGAAGAAAAAAACCCACCCACCCCAAACCACCACAAAGCAAACCAAACACAAACAGTGTGCCAATGTGAAACTGAATTGTAAGCAGAGTTTCCTGTTAATTATCAGCTTCTTATCAGAGAATCGTGTCTAACACACCCATGGAATTGTAAATGACAACAGAAACACTGGCTATGACAAGCACAAGGTGGAACATTTTCCAGCACATGCAGAGCTCCAGCGGTGTCAAGGTCTTTTTCAGGTCAGATCCCTAGCAGCTGATCTAGTTCTGTGCTGAGGGTGATTCAAAGGTTAAGTCTTACACCAAAGGGCTGTTCTGATCAGCCACATAATTGGAATAACAAAGTCAATATATGTTGCTGGTTGTGGGACACAATCTTCATTTGATCTCTCACACGGCAGATTAATTAAGTGTTATCAATTAATGGCCTGGTAAAAGTGAACACCCTGTTAGTCACTTTTCCAAATAGTGTCAAGCATATGCAAGCCCTGGGGGGAAGGAAAGGGTGAGCAGGGAATCACCCCTGAACTGCAGAATTGTTTTCTGAGAGCTGGAGAAGAAAAATAATGGGAATATAGAGCCTAAAAATGTAACGACTAAATCTTAACAAATGTTTTTCCATAGGTCCTGTTTTTACAGGGAGTATGAGCTTGGGCTGGAACTGTGTGAAATAATTTGATCAAGCTCTCATCAACCTCCTTTAATAGAAATATTGCTCTTATTATTGTACACCAGCATCTCCACAATTGCAGCACACAACAAGCAGGGCTGGGCGATGCGCCGAGGGACCTGTACCTGGAGGATCAGTACCATGGCCTTCCCTAACCCTGCTGTGACTGCTCAGGTGTGGAAGAGCTCATCGGTGTGAGTAATTAATTGATGGTTCCAATTAATAGGCCTGCAATGTTTAGGTTGTCCACCAGAGAGAAGCAGCAAAGGAGTCCCTAAGTCAGGTATTTATACATGTGTTTTGCAAATCCTTTTCACCTAATTAATTTTGCCCATCTAACATTTTAGGACTTGACTTGCAAAAAAAGAAATTAAATATCTAAATTAGGTGCATGAGAGCATCTAATACTGAGCTGCATTTATCAGAAAGGTGTTTTGGGCCTTGTGCAATCAGCAGCTTCCTTCTGCCCACCCAGCAACAAATATCAGAGCTGAAAACCGAGCAGCCTTTGCTGCTCTGCCTTATCTAGAGCCTGGTTAATTTTGGAAGCTCACCACCAGCCACTGCTTTGAGTGCTTGCTCAGAGGATGCAATCATTCAGATTGCCTTCCAAAAGGCAATGTATGGAGAGATACATTATATAGACAGTCTGTCTTAAAAGGTATTTGTTACCTGTTAAGAGATTGCTCTTAATGTATATTTTCCTGATAGTAGTAATACCTCTCAGTGGTTTGATTTCCTTGAGTCCATGCTCCAACAAAATCATAGAATCACAGACTGATCTGAGTTGGAAGGGACCCCAAGGATCACAGAGCTCCAACCCCCCTGCCACAGGCAGGGACACCAACCTCCAGGCCTGGAGCTACACAAGGTTGCCCAGGGCCCCAGCCAACCTGGCCTTGAACACCCCCAGGGACGGGGCACCCTCCCCCTCTCTGGGCAGCCTGTTCCAGCCCCTCACCACTCTCTCTGGAAAGAACTTCCCCCTAATATCTAATCTAACCCTTCCTTCCTTCAGCTTTAATCCATCCCCCTTGTCCTGCCAGTCTCTGCCCTTTGAACAAGCTGATTCCCCTCCTGTTCCTCTGCTCCCTTCAGGGACTGGCAGGCTGCAATGAGGTCCCCCCACAGCCTTCTCTTCTCCAGGCTGACCCAGCCCAGCTCCCTCAGCCTCTCTTTGTAGGGCAGCTGCTCCAGCCCTCTGATCATCCTCGTGGCTCCTCTGACCCCTCTCCAACAGCCCCACATCTCTCTTGTGTTGGGCCCCAGCTCTGGACACAGGACTCCAGCTGGGGCCTCCCCAGGGCAGAGCAGAGAGGGACAATCTCCTCCCTAATGATGGAGTACTGGTGCTGCTGTAGATGTCTGCATAGGTAAGTAGGCTCGACTTAGAAAGCAGCTCTTTCTCTTGCAAAGTAAAAGGCAGAAAACACTGTTTCAAGGTGTCACATGTGGCGCCCTGATGCCCCAGTTACAAGGGACCTACATTTAGAGTAAAATTATTATTGTTTTTTAACATAGATTTCAGTTCAGACCACAGGGAACCAGCTTGTTTGTGGTGTTTATCTTAGCAGTCAGTAAATGGGATGTTTTCCCAGTCATGGCATCTATGTGATGGCAGGGGTAGCAGACTGTGAGGCCATAGCAGGTCGTGTAGCTGTAGAATGGGACTGTAGAATGGTGAGTGTTGTGCTGTGCACAAACTTCTGGTTTTCTTGCTTTGCAATAGTTGCATTTGTTGTTTTGTTTCTTGTTGACCTATGACTGGATTTACTTATAGTCCAGAAAAGGTTTTTATTGTTAGCTGGTAAAAAGAATCTAGAATGTAATTGTTCTTAACATATGTTTCAGGAACCTGTTTATCTTTCCTTTTCCTTCCTCTGAATTTTGTGTTTCAGTCTCATTAATCCTCATGGATTTCAACTTTGTCTACCCTCATTCCTGATCTTGCAGGTTTCCAAGGTATTTTAATTCCCCCCCAAAGCCCTATATAGGATGTCTGGTCATCTGTATTTTAGATAATTTTATAGGATCTGGTTACTGATCAGCCAAGTGCTGGGTGGATTGCATGGACCCTTTACTGCAGACTTCAAAGAGAACCAGAAGAGTTTGTCCTCTCATGAAAATAGATTTTTGCCAAGTTATCCCTCAGGTTTGAATCTGAGAGATAGCTGTTTTCCCTTTTTATTTCTCTTTCTCTTCCAAATATAACCTGCTGTTGTTTTTACTGTTCTTTGCTAAGAGTTAAGATTGTAAACCAGTTTCCCCATGGACAGGCATGGAAAAAGTCCCTGCACCCAAAGAGCAAAGACCTATTGACCCATGATGGGCCAGGAAATGCTTTGAGACCATCAAGCTAGCACAGTTAGTGTGTGCTAAATTAGTAAAGTTAAGGGTCTGGTTTTTCTGATGGCATGAAGCAGTACACATCCTCCCACCACATAGTTGCTGTTAGAAGAGATTGATGGCCAAGTAGTAGTGGGAGAATGATTTCATCCCAACTTTTTGGTGCTAAATTGTTTAGCTTTCCAAACTTTCTATAACCCTTTGGTCCCTGAGCAATGCACATGCTTCACCATAATTTTAATGATATTTCTTGATGGGACACTTTGTAATAAAATCCTAAAAATGCATTTGCAAGTGGCAACCATATTTTTAAAGCAGAATAATCTTCCTCAGTTTTGTCTCCATGATTAAGCATCTGAGTTTATTTCATATATTTTGTTTTATGCAGCTTAACATAAGCAAAAGAAACCATTCCCCAAAAACCTCACTTTTAAAAAATATTTTGACATGCAATTTACTGCAGTTATCTGATGGATTTCAGAATAAATATATGTCTTCTTGCCTTCCTAGAATACTATGTGTAATAGCTGTGGCTGTCTGTATTTTTCCATGTTGATAAGATGAAGAATGTAGAATTTCTGCAGTCTCCATTTGTTTTTTTGGGACAAAAAGGATAATACCTTTTCTGCAGCATTTGCTACTTGCCCTATGCTGCTTACAGCTTACCCCTTTTCTCTGCTGTTTGCTTGTTATTTGACCATATCCACAAGGCAGAATCTGTCAGTACTCAGATAATGCTGTCACTTCTGCAAATATGTTTCCTTACTGACATTGTGGTATTGATAGGGAGTATAGCTGGAGCATCAGTGCAAACCTCTATGCACATTGCTGCCTCGTTCTCCAGGTGGGGTGGAAATCAGCTAGGGAGGAGGTGAGGAGAAGTCACCTGCTTATTTTATGAAGTGGGGTGAATTGCAGGTAGATACACTGCCAGCACTGGCAGAGCAAGGCCAGACTAACAAGCATTTGCAGGTGGTTAAATCATAGAATCACAGAATCACAGGGGTTGGAAGGGCCCTCCAGAGCTCATGGGGTCCAACCCCCTGCCAAAGCAGCTCCCCAGCTCATATTGCACAGGTTGGCATCCAGATGGATCTTGAATATCTCCAGAGAAGGAGACTCCACACCCCCTGGGCAGCCTATTCCACTGCTCTGTCACCCTCAAAAACATAGTTAGATGCCACAAAGTAGTTGGCAGTGGCTTAACCGTATGCATGTTGCACATGGATTAAAGCTAAAGAAAGGAGGGTTTAGATTAGATATTAGGGGGAAGTTTTTTCCAGAGAGAGTGGTGAGGTGCTGGAACAGGCTGCCCAGAGAGGGGGTGGGTGCCCCATCCCTGGGGGTGTTCAAGGCCAGGTTAGATGGGGCCCTGGGCAACCTTGTGTAGCTCCAGGCCTGGAGGTTGGTGTCCCTGCCTGTGGCAGGGGGGTTGGAGCTCTGTGATCCTTGGGGTCCCTTCCAACCCAGACCAGTCTATGATTCTATGAGCACAAAAGGAGAATTTATATACTATTTATACAGGAGATCCAGAACTTCCTTAGGATTCTTACTGGATGGCATGCCTTTCCTGTTCTCTGCCACATTGCAGTCTTCCTTGCAGATTTTTTTTCAGGAAAGCAAATCTCATTCTTCTTATTTTTGCCTGAAGCAAATGGACTGGCAGTGTGGGCAACAGAGAAGTTAATGTCTATGCCAACAGCACAAAGGCCTACCCTATCAGAGCATTGCAAACCCTCTGTCGTGTATGTAGTGTGAAAAGATGGACAAAAAGAAAGATAAGGTCTTATGACATGAAGCATCTCCTATTTTCTTTTGATCTGAATGTTTTTTTATTGCTTCAGCAAGGTCAGACCTCACTGCCAAATTAGAAATGAGAGATTTAATTAATTTTCTGCCAAGAAAACTAGATTTTTGATGGGACCTTAATTCCTTTCATTCCTTAAGCCTGCCAGACACAAGTTCAGAAACTAAATGGTGAATATTTTATTTCTAAAAATTGACAGCACCTAAAGGAAGATCTAACCCTACTCTGACAAACCCTTCCTTTCTTCAAAGAAGCTCCTTCTGCTACCTGCAGGCATTTATCTCAGCGTGGTGATAGTTGATTTCTTGTCTGAATATGAACAGTTACACTGAGAGCACAGGTTGTGAAGAGTAATTTCTTCCCTCAAGGGACTGGCACATATTTATGCTGCAGAAAGTTAGCCATCATAACAGAAAACCAACCCAAGATCTCATGTTTCTATTTACTCTTAGTAAAGTAGAGTACCCTCTATACTATGGGTTTCACTCACATCATTGCTGCTCTTGCAGTAAGCTGCTATTTCACCCAAGGAAGACTGGAAGGATCTGGACCCTTAATGAATCACTCATAGCTGTGCTTTGATAGATTCAGGAGACCTCATGACTATTGCAAGATGCAAATATACAGTGCTGATTTACCCATTTGAATAGAACTGGCTGTATCCACTGCTAAGGGAAGACCAAACATCACAGTGCTCAAAAGACATTACAGAAAGACAGCATTTCTGAACTCCAAACACAGTAACACCTCTAAAATGCCTTTGTCAGGGCCTGAATTTCTTCCTGAATTAGTATTTGTATGAACATCTTGTTGCTTCAGAAAGAGCCATTTTACGTTGTGTTCTGATCTCCCTTGTCTTCAATTTCACCTCCAGAATTCTGGGACAATTCCTAAGGATATTAGCAGGGAACTAAAAACTGACCATTTTTCAGTTTTACATGCCACACAGGTTTATTTAAAGCCAAATCTAACAAGCAGACTGTCATGAGCCTTCAGCTGTGCCCCTCAGAGGGTGAGGTAAGCAGCATGGGCAGACCTAACCAAGCTCAACAAGTAGACCTAACAAGTAAACCAGTACTCAAGAATAACTGCATTTAAGCTTAACAATTTTTTGTTAATGGGAATGAAACCCTTAAGAAGCAGAATTCCTCTGTTACCTTTAAAACTGCTTTGAAAGTGCAGATCTGCACTGTTTCTATGCTGGGGAAGTGCTCTAAATATAAGCATAACCTGAAGTTACTCTCCAAGTTGATTTACTTAAACCCTTGCCAATGCCTTTGTGCACACTGTTACATAAAGGTAAACCTTGCATATATTGCTACAGCTTAAATTGATTTCTTTCTGAATTAAGCCAAATTGAAATAGGCCATGTTCAAATTGATTTAAGATTGTCCACGTGGATTTGTAGTGCCTGTGACTAAATTGATTTAAGAACCTTCCTTCAACTAAAGGAGTGCAGCTTTTATTGCAGTGGGTCTGAAGTGTCTTGTGAGCCAGGGCTTCAGTTTTTCATTGTGTATGCAAAGAATCCCTCTTGGTTGGCAACACAAGTAAGAGTTTGCCCTCCAATGGTCTGAAGTCTTCCATAAGTGCATGTCCTTGTGACATTTTCAGGTATTTTGTGTTCTGATTGATAGAGAAATACAGTGTGTATATATATATATACAATAGAAAATGTAATCTTAGAGCTTTGAGTGCTGCACCTTGGAATTAGTCATCAAATGACCATCAAATATCACAGAGAGGATGCACAACTTTAAAGTACATGTAGATATGTTCACACTAAGGACACAAGCTACCTCTTTAATTATGTATTCTGAATACACACAGGTCATTTAAGTTTCTCTCACTTTGTTGTACTGTAAGGGGAAATGCTCCCAGTTTAATTGTAACCCATTGATTTTTATTTTTTTTTTAGCTTTTGTGAATTAAGCCTTGTTTGGCATAATGAAACTTTTGTTTTCTTCAGTTCTTCTATATTGTCTCTTTTAAAAAATTCACCATTTACTCCTTTGCACCGAGCAAAAATCTTTCCTTAAAAATGAGGAAAGCACAATGCCCTCTATTTCTGAAATCATTAGGATTGACTTTTAGACAATCAATGTGTTAAATGATGTAATTATCCAATGGTCCTTTCCCCATTTAAACCAGTTTGAAAGTTAAAGGTTTGTTTTAGATCAATCCCGACCACTTTGTGTGCAAATTGCACAACTGCCTTTTCCTTAACTTATCTCACAAATCCAATTCAATAGAGGCATGTCCATGTAAAATGGTTCTCTGATAATGAGTAATTCTGAGTGGGAATACTAACTTGTCTAAAGATGGGCAAAACCCATGACTCCTGAATAGAACATAGTTAAGCCAGACCCAAGTTAGACAGATGTTCCTGGCCACAACCTCTTTGATTTAGGAGTTTTCCCTTGTAGGTGTAGGACACCTTTATTGAGGTGGTCTCAGGCTCCAGAGGAGACTTTTTAGTGCACACCCAGCACCTGCAGTTGCTTCCCACATATGATAACGTAAATGTCACCCTCAGGGTGAATAGCATCCTTGACAGAAGCTCACTGCTCTTGTCAGAAAGTTGCTTGGGACATGACACAGCTGCCCCCAAGAAACATTTCAGGCATCCCCAGGGAAGCCACAAGTGCCAGACCCCTGAGACACCAGGTGCCATCCTGAGAAGCACCTGGAGGGCATGTGGCACTTGTGAAATAACACTGGATACTTGTATTTTGGCTGCAGAGAGGAAACACCTGCTGCTGATGGTCCTGGCTGTTCTCCTATAGCGTCTCATCTGTGAGGTGGTACACTGCTGCTACAGAATGAATGCAGGAACCTGTGGTGGAGGCCACCATCAGAAATGACATTTTTGGTCTGGTCCTGGTTTTGGCCAGGACAGAGTTAACTTCCCCAAACAGCATAGGTGAGCAGAGCTGGCCCAGGGTGTTTTCCACACCCTGATGTCACGCCTGTAAAAGAGGCTGGTTGGGGATGGGAGGGTTCATGTGGCTCTGAGACAGCCACTGCCTAGGGATGAGCCATGACAGGTACAAAGCCAGTTCATAAGAAATGTGTCTAGGCCAGCTACCACCCATCCTTTAAATCATACTTGAGTGCTGTGTCCTAGTCAGTTGGATTTCTTTAGCATAGCTCACCAGGGAATGACACTGAAGTAGACCATGGCAGGTTTTTCTAGTCTTTTCTCTCCCATTTCCACACTTCCAAGTCCATCTTTTCTGTTGCTGTGTAATCTTTTAGAGCTAAACCTCCCCTTGGCTTGAGGAGGTCCCAGTCTAGTCCAGGCTGCTGCTGTGTAAATGGTAATAGGACCATTGCACTGTGAAGGCCACATTTCATGGTGGGCTCTACATGTGTGCACATGCAGAGTCTTTAGTGCAGTGAAATGCTTGGTCTGAAGAGAAGATTCTTTCCTATCTTAATACCTGAAACAATGCAGAGACCTGTGTGCCTCAGACTGCTTTAGATGATGGGAAGTTGCCTATTGATTTTGAGTTACAAAAACATATGGTGCTAATTGTGTATGGGTTTATGTGTTTAGATTGAATGATTGAAACATGGGTTGTCTGTTTTTCTAGCATTTCTCAATTGACCAAAGGGTACAATGTTCATACTGTGTCAGATACATAGTCAGGTGTATATCTAGAAGTATGTGGAAACAAAGGCTTTCATCGCTTCTTTAGTTCTTAGACTAACAAAGGCTCAGGCCTGCAGAATACTCTTGCCCACTTGGCTTTGCAGAGTTGTGTACAAAATCAGATCCCTACCTACCAGAATATACCTTACAGAGTTGTGTCTGAGCTGTTGTGTACTGAAAAGGTAGATCCTTTGCATGGTACCTAAAAGTGAAGTATGATGAGAATCTCCACTTTTGTATTTCACCCCTGGCCTTATGTAGACACTTTCTGCAAAATCCTAAAATTGCAATAAAATCCTGCCCCACTTTAATAGATATATTAATTATATTTCTCCCCCTTAATGGGCTGCTCACTTTATGGTTTGGGGACACAAAAGTAAATTTTAAAATCAATTATACAATTACATATGTAGCAATAACAGAGCACAGAGCTAATCGTCTTTGGGTCAGGACTATAACCTTCTCATAATGTGGGTTTCATTAGGGTAAGGTCTATTATTGCAAAGAATTACAGAAATAATGGGAGTGGGTGTATTCAGCAAGAAATAACAAATGAGGGTCTTTCCTAGATAAGAGAAGCTGTTTGCTGGCTGCAGTGTGATAGCAGGCCCCTATAGTGTATGTAAATTGATAGGGTCAACTTCCCTTGGTGTATGCAATGCACAGTGTACAAGAATTAATTTCTGTATCATTCTGGAGAATGGCAGGAGGAGGGCTTCCAATTATCACTCATCATTGGATACAACTGAGCTGAACTGCAGAGCCAAGTGTATGAAAAAGACTGCAAGGAGCCATGTGAAATGGGTTAAACCCTCATAGTATAGCACACTTTGAGCCATTATTTGCCTGGTGTCTTCTGCTATCTATAGGGTTTGCAGTGGAAATGATGGTTGCCTCTGTGCATTGCCTTAGGTGTGCCTTTGGAGAATATGTTTGAGAATATTTGCCAAACAAAAATTGCACATCACTGGCAAATATTCACCTTTCCCATATGTGAACTTGTTTTTAATATTCCTGGTCAGGTAAATTTGACACTGACTTTGTTTCACAGTGGGAAGAATGTCTTTAAGCCAGGTGAGGGATGTGCTCTTCAAAGCATAGGAACATTAAAACCTCAAACCTTTTGATTCTAAATATGGGAGGTTAGTGTTTATGTATCTTTGAGGTTCTGAAAGGAAAATGTTAATTTCAGAGTTAATGATTCTACACATCACAGATGGTCTGACAATTTTACACTCAGCAGTTTGCCCAACACCTGACCTACCAGTCGAGGTTCTGGTAACCCTTGGACTGTGCAACTTCAAAGTGAATCACTACCTCCTCCTGGTGTACCTAGCCCTGATGTGGAAGGGGATGGGGAGGCAAAAGCTCTCCCCTTTTCAGATAAATGACAGTATAGCAGGGGGAGGTGAGGAAAGCATGATCTCCTTTACGTAGCTTAGGCCATCTCCAGCTCCTTGCGATACCTGTGTGAGGTTGAGATGCCATGTTGCTGTGCTGAGGACTCTGTGGGATGAGAGCTACTCAGCCCTACTTACAGCACTGAGTCAGTCACTGTTACACATTTCAGAAGCTTCTTTAAACATGGATTACAGCATGTTGTAAAAGTACCATGGATATAAACAAGGATAAGTTTAATTCTAATTGAATAGGGCTTCCTATGAAATTCCTTGTCTTACCTTCCTCCTTTAACCTGATGGAATGCCACTGCTTGGTTATTACCTGCAGCATTTGTTAATGCTGCCTCTGAGCAGCATGCACAGCAAAAAATTTGATTTCATACTTAAAGTAGTTTTTAAAAAAAGCTTCTGATTCTTAGACAACTTGAAGAGCAGTATGCTGAAGTGATGGCTTGAAATAATATTTCTGGGACTGGATTCCCTTTTGCTTTGTAAAGTATTTCCATTTTTAAGTGGGTAATTAATGACAAAAGAAGAGCCTGTATAGAATTTTTTTTGGCACTTCTGGCAAACTTCCCTTCCTTCTCAAATGACCAAACCCAATGCTTGGCCCTTGGCTGCCACCCCAGTCCGTTCCCTTGGACTGGTAGCAGTGTACCTCCAGAGCAGACATAGGCAGCAGAGATGGGTGAGCAGGCAGCTCACCTTCCACACAGGTGAACATGGGATTCCTTGGAAGGTATTCCTGAGACATAAATGAGAAAGCCAGGTTATTGTCAGCAAAATCAATTTTGCTCTTGAGATCTCTGACTTCCAGTGGGGAAAATAAAAGTGATCTCCAAACAGGACAATGTCCTAGAGATCTGTATTCCCCTGCAGCCATTTGAGTCTTGAGCTTTCCCTCCTGTAGCTGTAGACAGTCTGGTTTGGTCTTAATGACAACATGTTGTTAGGGCTGGGGCTGGAGCTGAACACCATTTGGGGTTGAAGCCTTCAGGCAGAGTTGCAGGCACAATGTGAGCATCGGGTTGCTCACACCCCATGCATTGTGGGCAGTATCTGGCAGTGCAAGGGTGAAAACACCTGCTTGTCTTTTGCCTCCCCCCATTTCATGTGGAGACCTGAAAGAGCAGTAAGACTGAAGATTGTAGAAACATGCAGGGGTGTGTAGAATACCTATTTTCACCTGAGACCGAACATGAGAAGTTCACATGCTAACTTCTGAACATAGTTCTGTTGGAAAGGAGGTCAGCCAGTCCTGATTAAGGACCTGGAGCATCTCCCCTATGAGGACAGGCTGAGTGAGCTGGGGCTGTTCAGCCTGGAGAAAAGAAGACTAAGGGGGGACCTAATTAATGTCTATAAATATCTCAAGTATGGGATGCAGGGGGAAATGGCCAGCCCCTTTTCAGTGTCTGTGGGGACAGGACAAGGGGCAATGGCTGTAAACTGGAGCACAGGAAGTTCCACACCAACCTGGGGCAGAACTTTTCCCCAGTGAGGGTGAGGGAGCCCTGGGACAGGCTGCCCAGGGGGTGTGGAGTCTCCTTCTCTGGAGAGATTCCAGCCCCGTCTGGACGCCGACCTGTGTGCCCTGTCCTAGGGACCCTGCTTTGGCAGGGGGTTGGACCCGATGATCTGTCGAGGTCCCTTCCAACCCCTGGGATTCTGTGACTCTGTGATTTTAGTCATTGCCCACCAAATTAATTGCAAATGTCAGAAACCCAACTCATCTGGGTAGCAGCCTCCAGAGTAGCAAAATGTGAAACAAGAAGGACACAATCTCATGCTGTTTTTACTTTCTTTCTTCATCTGAATATTTATGATATTTATTGATTGTATTTAGGGTAAGACAGTGGCAATGGTTATATATCTGACCAGAGTGGATTAGATCAAAAATCCATCTAGCTAATGTCCCTCTGGATCTGTGTGTGTCTAAGGAAGAGGATAAAAGAGGGCAATGACAATGTGCTACCTCATTAGGAAATATGGCTACCATCCAGTGATCTGACTGAGGTACTTGTCATGCCAGAGGTGGTATCCTTTGGGAAGGAACAACCATTTGTATCAGTACAGGCTGGGGGATGACCTGCTGGAGAAGAGCTCTGTGGAGAAGGACCTGGGCGTCCTGGTAGATGACAGGTTGGCCATGAGCCAGCAGTGTGCCCTGGGGGCTGAGAGAGACAATGGGATCCTGGGGGGCATCAGGAGGAATGTAGCCAGCAGGTCAAAGGAGGTGATCCTCCCCCTCTACTCTGCCCTGGTCAGGCCCCACCTGGAGTGTTGTGTCCAGTGCTGGGCTCCTTGGTTTAAAAAGGACAGGGATCTCCTGGAGAGAGTCCAAAGAAGGGCTACGAAGATGATTAGGGGCCTGGAGCATCTCCCCTATGAGGATAGGCTGAGTAAGTTGGGACTCTTTAGCCTTGAGAAGAGAAGACTCAGGGGGGACCTAATTAAAGTCTATAATTATCTTAAGCAGGGGATGCAGGGGGAATCAGCCAGCCCCTTTTCAGTGTCTGTGGGGATAGGACAAGGGGCAATGGCTGCAAGTTGGAGCATAGGAAGTTCCGCACCAACCTGGGGAAGAACTTTTTCACAGTGAGGGTGACAGAGCAGTGGAATAGGCTGCCCAGGGGGTGTGGAGTCTCCTTCTCTGGAGAGATTCCAGCCCCGTCTGGATGCCTATCTGAGTGATATGTCCTAGGGAGCTGCTTTGGCAGGGGGTTGGACCCGATGATCTCTTGAGGTCCCTTCCAACCCCTACCATTCTATGATTCTATGATCTTTTGGCTTAATGTCCTCAGCAATTATTTTTTTCCCATAAAGTTGCCCAATCTTCTACTGTTCAGTATGAAGTATGATCTAGTAGGATGCTATAAGGCTTGGCTCCTGTGGAAAAAGAAAGTAGTTAGGCATTGTAAAAACCTTGTTTCCGAGGATATAGGCACAAAAGGTCAACACAGGGGCCAGGTGAGGTGTCTCTTCTTGTGAGCTTCTTCTGAACATAGTCCTTTCAGATGGTGACTTCAGCAGCAAAGGACAGGGCACATGTCTGTGGGCGCTGATTTCAGAGCAGATGAATTCCTTGCAGGATGCAGCTGCCAAGGTAAGGAGTATGTATGAATTTAGATTCCTCTGGTGATTTATGTTTGGCTGCCTTGGACTGCTCTTCAGAGCTATGGCAAAAGGCGTATCCTCTATTGTATCACGATCCATCTGCTAAACGTCAAGTCTCTCATTTGATATGTGGTGTGTTACAGCACCTCCCTGAACTAGGTGAAAGGATGCTCTTAATCTGGCACAACAAGCTATTCTCCCAGTCTTGGAAAGAGTTGAAGTTTTAAAGGTTAAATGTGAGTAAATAAATATTTAAAAAGCAAAGCATTTTAAGGATTAGAAATGCTAAGTTCAGCAAATAAAAATACCTTTCTATAATGGAGCTTTATGCAAGATCTGTATATGACACTGTCTATATTCGTAGTATACCTGTAACGAGATGCATATATAAGTTTTCTCTCACATATCTGCTTGAATCTGGACCTAAGTTGTTAACTTTCTAATGAATGGGGTTTAATTTTGAATCTGAGGCCATAACAAACAGCAGATTTTTTGCTCATCAAATGCAACAGATTAAATGAAATTTAATGATGTGATCCTAGCTGTTCAGAGCAGTACCCTTCAGTGTTTTTTAATAAGGGAGAATTTAAGATGCACCTGACATTTGCAGGTCTTTTAGCCTGATAACTATCTGGAAACGACTTACTGAAACCACCTTAGCTATAAATGCAGCGAAAGTCGCTAAATACATGGGTTTAGAAAGTTTAATACAACTTAATCCTGCCATCTTTTTATAACATCCTAAAATACTTTGCAACATAGAGTCAAGGTTTTCTTTTCTTAAAACCCTATTATGAAGAAAGTTAATTTCACTTTAAAGTCAGAGGCCTAACCTACCCGGCTGCATTACCAGGCCTCTGACAGGCCTATTCAGCTAGGCCCCGCTGATATGTTGTAGAGATTTGAAAGTGAAGAATTGCAAGAAGTGCAATTTAATCCCAAAGTCATTACCTAAATGCTGAGATAGGATGGGGATTACCACCAATGTAAATGAGATATGAGACAGCCAATGGATTAGGGGACCCTTTCTTTAGGATGACTTCAGCAAATAGGCTCAGATAAGGAAATCTTTGTAATTACATGGAGCTACACTGGTCAATTCTGACTTTTAAATACTGAGGCGCTGGAGAAAAGGGAAAAAAAACCCTACATATGTTATTCTGTGCAATATTAAGTAATTCCTTTCTAATTCTACACAATCAATAGAAGAACATCATGCCAAATGAAAAGATGAGGGCTGCCTACATGTCCTTTTGTGACTGGTATCATTCCATCATTTTTGGCAATATCATTTCCAAATTAAATTTTATGGTCCATTACATACTAGCTCAAACACTTTTCTAATGGAATCTTAAATGGAACTGACTTGCTTTGCGTGGGGTTTGTCTCTCAGTTAAGATGTTATTTAGTTCTAATTATCAGATAATGAACTCAGGAAATTTAATTTTTAATATTTATATGTCAAAAGTCCATTGTACTTTGGTTAAAGGCTTTAAATTAAAAATTAACATGGACAGAATACTAATTGAATATTTTCCCTATCTATAAGAGTGAGAAATGAGTTACATAGTTCCCAGATTAGCTTGTTACACTGCAACTGTTTACTTAAAAACTTAATTTAGTCCTCAGAAATAAATCACAAATAAGGAGACCCAGGAAAATTAACCTGAGAAACTTTAGGTATACAAGCTTGAAGTGCATCGTATCTCTATATGCATTGTCTCAGCTTTGTTATCTATAAGGCATCATTCAGATGTATATGTATATTTGCTGCATATGTAAATGTCTGTGCATAGACATGATTTCCAGATTATACGAGTTCTTTTTATGGCTGTTCTTTCCATTTACACTTTCTCTCTTTGTTCACTGTCACTCCTCATTTCCTTCTGAACAAAAAATGTAAACCAAACCTTTCTTTCATTATCCTGCCCCTGTTCAGTGCAAGCTGTCTGAGGAAAATAACTGCAGAAATAAGAAAGGGATATTTCTTTAGACTTAAAAATTTCAACAGGTGTCTGTGCACTTGTATGTCCTTAATTTGCCTCTCTGGTCTTTCTGATGTTGTCTTGAGGTTACTGGGCTACACTGGAACTGGTGAAAACTGGGTTCAATTCTTACCTCTGCTGCTGTCTACTTGGATGACCAGGGATAAGTCCTGTAAAATGTGAGGCTGAGAAAGGACTGTTTCCATGCCTTGGTATTGTAGTCTCTGCAAACCATGTATAATGTGTATGGAGAGCGACCTTATCAGAACAGATCCACACCAGAGAGCATGCAGCCTATGTTAAATGGAAGAAAGCCCAGAGAGTAAAGGTGAGTAGTAAACTTGCCTACAGCAGTGTTTAGGTCTTTTTTATTCCCTTTGCTAAAGAATAACTAATGTGGAGGTGACTTTCTTCCAAAACTTCAGTTTCTTCTCAAGAAAAGGAGCAGGAGGAACAAGCTTTAAAAATTATTTTTACTCTGAACTGGAGTAGGCATTTACCCCTGGAGCAGGTTTCTCAGAAAGTTAATAGAGTATTCATCCTTGGAGATATTCAGAACTTCCCCAGACAGGACCCTGAAAAACATACTCAAACTTTATAGCCAGCCCTGCTTTGAACAAGGAGTTGGAGCAGGTGACCACCAAAGGTCCCTTTCCAAGAAAAGTTATTCTGTGATTCAGTTATCAGGGTCCTAAAATTGTTCCAACTTGTGAACTGGTGGGATGTAGACATATATCAGTAACAGATCCTTTTAAATCTCACTTTCAAGAAAGCTGGATGTAAATAATGTTTTCCAATGGTATTTACCTAGATATGTATATCTAAATGGGATCTGGTGTTGTTTGTGTGACACATGAGTGCAGATGATGCATCACTTTCCTTGAAAGAAATTGTCATTTATGTGTCAATCATGATTAAATTCCCATCTAAACTCTCTGTAGCTCTGATTTACCAAACCAGGTTTGAGAGCTTCTATCAAAGAAAGAAACCCAAGCCAAACAGTTCTTCTCCACTTCCTGTTCCTATGACATTATCAACAGGAGAAATCTGCTCAATCAGATTGTGCTGTCAGGATCTCTAAGTGTGAGCTTCTGATCGCTCCAGTTTCTTTACTGGAGCTAGTTTTGATTCACAGGCCCGGAACTGGGATTTCAGGTTTCATCCACATGAGCTTTGAAAATTGTTATTGGAAGAGATTGTTATGGTAAAAGGTGCTTTCCATGGGTTGACTCTAGACTCTGTTTGCTAACGTGGCCTGGGAGCAGGCCCAACTACAAGCCATTTGTTGGTTCTGAGCCCTTCATCCACCTTGCCTCTTCTGGAAGCATACACTGAAGGAGCCACCCTTTAGTCTGCCAATGCCTTTGCATTTGTTGGTATCAGAGCTTTCTGACAGGAGGGAACCTGGTCATCTTTTCTGACATCCTAAGTGTAAAAACAAAGGGCATAATTCACAGATTGACACTCACCTACTCTGCAAGTAAGCAGGGGCACCACAAGCTCTGGACACATAAGAAATCATAATCAATAAGCCTGACCTAAAAGGCAGTGGTTTTGGTTGGACCAAAACCTTGTTTGGTTTAGAGAAAGGCCAGGATTATTAACGACCCATTTTCTGCTTCAGACCCCCACAACCTGAATGACACCCTATCCCTCTTCTGTGAATAAAACCAGGGGGCTTGCAAGGAGGGCAGACAAGAAGTGAAACCCTTGTTTTTGCATGAACCTTCACACATACAAATATGCTGTACAAGTGTAGAGCTGAGGTTTGTGTGAAGTATACTGTGCTGGCCTGTACGTTATCTGCTGACAAGGAAGTACACCATCCTTCAGCAGGTGAACTGCTATATTCCTCACAGAAAACAATGTTCAGACTTACATAGATACACTACAAGCTGGGATCATCACAAGGGTCAAATAGTATGGTCTGCTCAGAAACTGCCAGCCAAGAGGGAGACCGTCTGCCCATGGTGAGGGAGCAGTGTTGGAAAGAGGAGTCTGCTGAGTCTCTCCCACCAGTGCAATGTGGTGTTGCCCTGGTTACTGGGTAATCATGGTTTGGAGAATGTCTTTACCAAAACCTGCAGCTGCAGAGAGCATGAAGGGATTCCAGCTGATGTCCAGGCAACAGAATATGACTGAGGGTAGGGCTGACACCGCCTTCAGTGTAGCCCTGGCTCCCCAAACCCATGCCACATGCTTTCCCTTCCTACCAGCCTGTGGTAGCCCTCTCAGAAGCTTCTCCACAATCCACAAAGTGTTCTGGGATGTAAGGATTATGCATTATGAATCAGTCTTAGGTGTTATCATCAGCTGCTGAAAAAAGCATAGCAAGAGGAGGACCCATGAGGAAATGATTGTAGTATATGTTAATTATGTGCTTGCTGCTCAGAAGCACATCACCCTGGATAAATTAACATTGGAAGAATGGAGAAACATGAAAAAGGTGCAACCTATTCTCTCTGCTCTTGAAGGCTGCAGTCAGATTTCCTCTCATTCTTCCACTAAGCACGTTTTTTTATGTCTAATTTGATTCCAAAGTAAATAAAGAAAGCATCTTGAGACATATGTTACCTCTGGACAGATAGGTTGGGTTGGTTTCTTTTAATTGAGTGTATATGCATATATGGGGGTGTGTGTGTGTGTTTCTAATGCAGCTGGTATAATAGAGCTTTCACATTCATTTTTGCTTTTTAATTGAATAGTAAATTAATTTGATTAATAAAAATCCTGGGTAGCTATTGAATGTGAATTAAAGACAGGCTAAGCATATAAATACATCTCTCCAACTAGCAGTTTTGCAAAGTTTCTTCTAATTTTCCTTTTCCTTTTATTTCCTTCAGTCTGTAGTGGTGACACTAGTGTGATTGTGCAGCCACACTAGTGGATGCTCTTCTTAAATGTTTATTTCTCTTCTCAATGGCTATTTGAATCATTGCCAGCTAGGATATCTCACAATCTTTTTGTGCTGTTTCTTAGTCTATTTTAATAGTACACTGTACTCTTCTGAGCACATCTAATACCACACCATTGAAATGACTGATCTTTAAATAATACCTGGCAAATATCAGATACCTGAATTGAAAGTCTAACCATGTATGATTAATTTTTTTCCATCTTTAGGGAGACCTATTCCTTTTACTTTGGTTCTATTTTCCTGGTCTTTTAATACATACATTATCTTGCCTCCACAGTGCTTCAACTCAACCTAAGGAAAGTCTCAAGACCCTGGAAGCAGGACCCAGCTGTATTGTTTTTAGTGGCAGGTAAATAAGAGACTTTCTTCTTCACAGAAGTTTAATCTGGGAGGAGTAAGGAGAGGCTCCATCAATGAGACAGGGAACCCAAAATAAGAACAGGAAAATGGGGATTGATTGGGATACTGAGTTGAGGAACATACATGGCATATCTTTGTC
This sequence comes from Zapornia atra, assembly GCA_013400835.1. Taxonomy (NCBI): domain Eukaryota; kingdom Metazoa; phylum Chordata; class Aves; order Gruiformes; family Rallidae; genus Zapornia; species Zapornia atra. Next base: position 33,473 of record VZTU01031755.1, read on the forward strand.
TATGAAAACTCCTGTGTGAAACCTTGTTTCTTTATTTGCTGTTTTAAAATAAAGCATTATCAATCCTTTGTGAGTGGATCTTTTGATCTAATATCTCTTAAAATTTCACTTTTCTCATTCATGGTGTATACTGGAAAACTGGTATCTGCAGGAGAGCCCTTCTGTGTGTAGCAATACACTTGAGTCACTCCAAGGCCAAGATATATGATTTAACAAACCAGCAAATTATCTTTCCATTTCTAACTGATTTAAAGACAATTGCCTTCCTGTTGCTTCAGAGGAGGGTGGGTCTTTCACTGTCACAAGGTCACTTTGCAAGTTTTAATTGCTGGGTGCTGTTCTGTCCTTTCATGGCTTTCTAAGTGATAAATAGCTCATCGGTTCAAAAGCTAGTCTATATAAACAAGCTTATCTCTGCCCATAGTCTTTAATGAAAAATGAGTTGTGAGTATCACTGTTAATCATGGTAATTGTTAATGTTAAGAGGGCTGGTATTATGAGTTTTCCTATTAGGCTTTCAATTCGTTATATAAAATGAGCAATCTAATAGCCATCTATAGCATTCTAATTTTAATTATCTAGTGGCTGCATTTCAGGCCACCCTTTCTTTCCTGAGATTAACAAAACCTTTAATACCATAACCAGTGTCTTTTCATGTAATTGGGTGAAGTTACTTGAAATGCTCAGTATACAGGCACATCACTGCAGATCAACTCAGCACGCTATGATATGCTTCCTTCTAGCAATCACTCTCTGTTGGTTTGATTTAGTTTACCTGGCTTACACTGGCAATTTTACATGGGGTTTTTTTTTCAGCTCTAGTATTAAAACTCCCCCACATTTTAGCTGTGTAAAATACAGAACATGCAAGGGAGAAAAAGATCACAAAGGAAGACTTCAGGACTAGTCAAGCCTGGACTCTGTGAAGAAGTTAAAGTGTAAAAAACAAAAGGACAGAGGAACAACAGATTTAGAACCCACACTGAAACTTCATACAATTCCTTAGACAACCAACAGGACTGTTTGAAAGAATTATGAACTACAGTATCCAGGCAGCAACTCCTAAAAATTCACCACACCGTGTATGGCTGCTTCAGCTTTGTAAGATGAGGTACATAAGAATGTACTTTCTCTCCATCATTTGAGATCCAAGTATTCATTGTAGCAGCATCATGCCCATTTAAATGAATCAAGAGGGAGAGCTGCTTGGGCTAAAGTGGCTGGCAACAGTAAAAGGCTAAATGGCAGTGGCTTCTCCCCTTTTCTTGTTTTATATTTACATGATATATTATGGCATAATAAAGTTCTTCTAATGGAAATGCAAAAGATATGGATGACATTTACAGATGTGAGAAAGAACAATTTATTCTGTCTCTAAAATAAGTGCAAGGTTTCTGCCAGGCTCATGGTTCTGCTGGAAAGGTTAAAAAAGTGCACAGAAAGGAATAGGTTATGGAGTCCCCTGGACAGAACTATTTATTCTATACTATAGAATATTATTCTATAGTATACTCTACTATAATTCTATAGTATAGAATATCCTATTCTATACTGTACTATAATTCTTCCACACACAAACACACATAGGTCTGTTTTTCATGGGAGGAAACAGAAAGACATATGGGAGCTGGACATCACACTGACAGCAGTGGCACTGGGGCAGTGAGATGTTTGTGGATATTCCCATCATACTTTGCTGATACAAGCTGCCAGGAAGGGCTCCTAGGTGTGAGTATACTTAAATAGCTTCTCTAATAGCACTAAATGTTCTAGTGCAGGTGAGCTGTTAACTATCTTTGCCTTTTGTACACTTTAAGTTATCATTGACTAGGTCATCAGAAGGCTGGTTTGACTTTGATGTTTGAAGTTGAATGATGTTCTTTGTTCTTACATCAAGAACCTGTTTCACTCCTATTATTTCTTGGCTACACTTAGCCATAAGTATGTATTTATCACTTCTTCTCAATGCTGGGTTAGTTTATCTCATAGAATAAGGACTCTCAAATGCTGACTGAGGGTTCTTTGGTGCTGTATTTATTACTGTCTTGTCAGAGTAAAAATCATCTTTGTTGATTATAAGTGAAATTCAAATGGTGACATAGGAAATTAAAGATGCTCTGGAATTTGCACCCCTCCCTTACTTGGTGTAAGTTCTAAGTTTTAGAACTTACTTGGTGTAAGTTCTAAGTTTTACAGGCTGCAGGGTAAGCTGAGTCCTACCTGTACTTATGGGGATATGGCTGTGTGGGAGGGTGGGAATGACTGCAGCTCACCACAAAGACCTGGTTCTTCTAGTGTTCTCACTCTACACTAGCACTGGAGGAAGCCTAAAGAAGACAGTAGGATTGCTCCTGACTTATTACAGTGCAAGTAAGAAACAACTCTGCTGTATTTAATGTTGTTGGTAGATGTTCAGTACATCTGTTTAATACTCCAAGCATGACCTCCAGTGAGAAGTTCATTAGCTGCACACTGAAATAAGGCCTGACCCCAGGCAGAATGGGAAAGGACTTGGTGTTATGCAGCTCCTGTCAGTCCCAGAGTGCTTGTCAAGGTTATGAGTTAAAGATTGATAGTGTAGTGACTCCACACGCATTTATATGAGAGGGGAGAGGTCACAGACAGGCTCTGGATGTTAGATCCTCTGTTACAAAGAGAGTGGAATACTGGCCAGAATGCAGGAGTAGTTGTCCTTCTCTTTTCAAGAAGTCTATTGTAATACTCCTTCCACCTAGCAATATGCTTCAAACTCTTAATTAACTTATTTATACATCTCCAGGTACAGCTTCTACTGCTCTGCAGGAACAGATGGAGCTCTGCAAGTAGCTAATTAATCCATGTAATAGTCTTCCAGACATCACAGGCAGGCCATATACAGAAAGGCCACATAAAACCTAGGAATGAACTCATGATGTGTCTGCTACATGATAGGCATCATAACAGCATATTCTTCTGCTGGATTGCTATTGCACAGTTTCTTTTGCAAACAGCCAAGAGGGAATGCATTGCATGTCAGCAACATACAGTGAATTTGGGTGATAACAAGAATTTTGTCCAAGGTATAGATGACCATATCTATTTCATAGCACTCACTGTGAAAGACTAACATTCTTTTGATTTTAGGTCAATGGTACCTCTTTTAAAACTATTTTGTTTCATGTCCTTAATTATTTTAAATTTACAGATGATCAGATGTCAATATATCTTGATCATGGAAGTCTGTCATCACACACGTTGCCTTATGTCACTGCTTGTCTCCAAGATTGGCTTTAACACAGTTTTAGAGCAATATGAGCCAGATTTCTTGTGCACTCTTCATCCAAATCTGCCAATCCTTTTTTCTTGCTTGGTGGCCTTCCACTCTTCCTCTCCTTCCACTCTTCTCCCTGGGCATTGTACAGAGCAATCATTTTCCCAGTATGTGTTTCTGGTTGGTTTTGGCTTTTTTTAATGTAGGAGAAACCAGCAAAATGAGCCAACTTTACTGAATCAGTTGTCTGCACCTACCTCTTTTCTGATTTGAAGAGGGATCTTTTTTTTCTTCTTCTCTCTCTTTCTTTTTTATAGCAGTAGAGATGGCCTGTTTTCACCAGGTAGAAATCTCAGAAGGTCATAATTGTAGGCCACATTTTTTGGACAGAAAATGCTGTAAGGTGTTTTCATTGAGGCAGGTGGTCATGTAAAAGTGTTTCTGGCTGTTAACAGAATGAAGAGCATTAAAGGGCCTCTTAGTTTACTAAATCAAATACCACCCTGGCCCCATGTCATAGTGTCAACTGTACTGAGCTCCATTTTAGAAGTTGCTGCTTTCGTTGGCTCTAACTTCCAACCAGTGAATGCCCAGCAACCATGTACTTTATCTCTGTCTTTCCTTACTACCCTGCATACACAAATATTCTTTAGTCTCCTTCCCTTTCATCACCCTGGAAAGAAGGATGTTAGAATTTTTCCTGGATAAGATTGGCCAGAACTGTATGTCATGCTTCCATTTATGTGGTATGCCATCTTGTAGGCCGCACAACAAGGACTGTAGGCATTCCTAGTTCAAGCAAAACAACTTGAGATGGAAGAACAATGCTCATAGAGGGTATCCAAACAAAAGGATCTGCAGAATGTCCTTCAGAAGAGCTGAAAGTCATGATATTCAGCATGGGAAATGCAAGGCCTGTATGACAGATAACCTCTGTACCTCTCCTCCCTGAAGCCCTTGGGACTTCATTCAAGTAAGTGACTTCTTAATATATTTTCCAAGTAATTTATTAATTTATTTTGGAGAAAAAAAAAATAATTACAGTCTCATTAGCCATGAGCACACCCACTAATCTAACTCTTCCTGAATTATAGTATCATACAATCATTCAGGTTGCAAAATATCAAGTTTAAGATCATCAAGTCCAACCCAGCATTGCCAAGTCCATGACTAAATCATGTCCACTTTTCTGGACAGTCTGTGCCAGTGATTGATATCCCTTTTGGTAAATAAATTTTCCCTCATATCCCATCCAAACCTCCTCTGGTGCAACTTGAAGCCATTTTTCCTCATCCTATCACTTGTTACTTGTGAGAAGAGACCAACATCCATCCAGCTGCAACCTTCTTTCAGCTAGTTGTTGAGACTGAGACTTCCCTCAGCCTCCTTTTCACCAGGCTAAACAACCCCAGTTCCTTTAGCTGTTCCTCATAAAGCTTGTGTTCTAGACCCTTCACCAGCTTTGTTGCTCATCTCTGGACACACTCCAGCACCTCAATGTCTTTCTTGTAGTGAGGGGCCCCAAACTGAACATGGTACTTGAGGTGCAGTCTCACCAGTGTTGAGTACAGGGAGATGATCACTGCCCTAGTCCTGCTGGCACAGGACTGTTTCTGATACAAGCTTGTTTCTGACACAAGCCAGGATGCTGTTGGCTGCTGTGGCCACCTGGGCACACTGCTGGCTCACATTCATCCTGCTGTCAGCCAACACTCCCAGGTCCTTTTCCTCTGGGCAGCTTTCCAGCCACTCTTCACCAAGCCTGTAGCACTGCATGGTGGTGTTGTCACTCCAGTGCAGGACCTGGCACAATCATGCTGAATTTCTTATGTCAAGGCAGGAGAAGTCTGTGTCAGAGCTGGATCCTTCCTGGCTCGTAGGCCTCTGCCCACACTCCTCAGTCTGTCATTCATTACAGGCCTCTGATGGAAAGTCAAGTCGAAGCCACATGACCCACAAGTCTGGCCACAACCAAGCTTTGTAGTTCCAGCTTCTAAGTTCTAGAATGTGCTGGATAGGTAATAGAATGGAAATGAAGTAATATTTCAATATTTTCATGCTGCCTGCATTACAATTATGATGTTAATTAATTATCTGCCTGGCAGTTAACACCATGCAGAGGCATGGTTGCGGTTGACTTCCTGCTGTTCTGCTAGCAGTGAGTAATTAACCTCTCCTCTTCCCTGGGATTCTCTACAAGATGATCAGCGTGTTGATGATATAATTATTATTAATTCAGTTTCTGTGTTTCGTTGACATTGTTAATTGTCGGTAATCAGCTAATGTTTAATCTTCCTTGTTGGATAGCTTCTTAAAAGGCTGCTGGAAATGGTTGAGAGAGGCTTCCCAGCACATTCTCACTCCTCATTGCATCAAGTGTTGGACAGACCACTATTCAGAATCAATTATTATCTAAATACAGAGAGTCTACTGAAATTGGGGAATTTGGGGATCAAATTAGAGTTGCTGTTTTCACTGTTAAAGGTGAGAATATGTAAAGCTGTTGTCAATAAATCAGGGAAACAAGTGGGATCCCTTTTGGTTCCAACTTTAAGAATTGATTTCACTTACAGAATTGTCAATATCATTTAAAGAGCAAAATTTAATTTAGTACTGGGTTGGGTTTTGTTGTTGTTGTTTTTAGAGGATTAGTGATTTTCCTACAAATAACTGTTTGTGGCATTTTTACTTTCAGTAAAAGTAAAAAATTTCTTTCCTGGAGTCTTGACCAACAATGGAAGCATATGGGTATTGTATGCTATATAAAACTTTCCTTAGCAGAAGCAGCTTTAGCACAGATTCTAAAGGTAATATCAAAAGGTTTCTGTGTTGGTTGTTTGGGTTTTTTTTTCTCTGAAAGTGTTGCTTAAATGCATATGCCTCAGAATCAAATTAGATGTATTTTGTTTCCCCCTTCAATAAACAGAGGGGAAAGTTTGAAAAAATATATTCATAAAAGAGAGTTATTTTTTCAGCATGTAGCTATACCCATCAAAGTTACTAGTTCATTTTACTTTAAGTTCCTAGGTTGACATTTATCAGGATACCAAAAAGCCATCAGATTACTGGGGTAGAACAGTAACCAATTAATTGTACTGATTGTGCTCTTCTTTGAGACTGGAACTACCCCTTGCCTTTCTAGGTAAAATAAATAGCTTGAAAACAGAATGCCATGAAGAGCCCAGAAGTTCTGATCTCTGGCAGAACTGTGCTTAAACTTTGGGTTCCAAAGGCTTTGGTAAAGAGCAATTAAGGGAAGACCTTGAATGAAAAGAAGAAGATACTTGGTGAAGGAGATCATATATTTTTTTCTACCTAGTACTGGTAAGGTCCCAGTGGTAGCATGGTACTGGTTGAAAGTGTTTTATTTTAAGAAATGGTCTGAAAGTTCAGAGAACAAGAATAATTGTGAGAATACATGGTCCATAAGAAAGACTGAATTAATTGGTGTTTTCTGAAGCAGAGAAGGTTAAAGTTACCTGTTCATGCTAAGTCTTATATTTGCTAGGCTTCTGCAAGGGAGAACTCACTCATGGTTGAGTCTATGAAAGCTAAAATACAAAGAAAATTATAACACTGCAGCCAGAGACTAGGATTAGATGTTAGGAAGATCTCCAAGATTAAGAAGGAGAGGCAGAGAAGCAGAACCAGGAGTGGCCCAAGGCAAAAGGAAGCAGCTGACTTGAGGAGCAGGAATGAGGAAAAGGAAAAAAAGAGGAAGAAAGAAACACTGAACTGAGCCCTGCAAGTAAATGGAGATTATAGAATCATAGAATCATAGGGGTTGGAAGGGACCTCAAGAGATCATCGGGTCCAACCCCCTGCCAAAGCAGGGTCCCTAGGACAGGGCACGCAGGTCGGTGTCCAGAGGGGCTGGAATCTCTCCAGAGAAGGAGACTCCACACCCCCTGGGCAGCCTGTCCCAGGGCTCCCTCACCCTCACTGGGGAAAAGTTCTGCCCCAGGTTGGGGTGGAACTTCCTATGCTCCAACTTGCAGCCATTGCCCCTTGTCCTGTCCCCACAGACACTGAAAAGGGGCTGGCCAATTCCCCCTGCATCCCATAATTCAGCTATTTATAAACACTAATTAGGTCCCCCCTGAGTCTTCTTCTCTCCAGGCTGAACAGCCCCAGCTCACTCAGCCTGTCCTCACAGGGGAGATGCTCCAGGCCCTTCATCATCTCCATAGCTCCTCTGGACTCTCTCCAGGAGATCCCTGGCTTTTTTATCCCAGGGAGCCCAGCACTGGACACAACACTCCAGGTGGGGCCTGACCAGGGCAGAGTAGAGGGGGAGGATCCCCTCCTGTGACCTGCTGGCCACACTTCTCTTGGTGGACCCCAAATCATACAAATTATACTTGTAAGAAACAAAAATCCAATATTCATGGTGGCATCTGTCATCACAGGAGGAAAACGATACACTGTGCAATTTACATAACTTATTAGTCAGCATCCATATCAAGCAATGACTAAATAATATCCAAGGATGTAGCTGAAGCTCAGAGACAGTGGATGACCTAATAGTTTGTGCTATTTGTGCTGTGGGAAGGTGTTTGCAAATAGTTCATTTAACAGAAACATTGAAATCTTAGGCTTTGTCAGATCCCTTCTGCCCTGCAAACACAAGGATCTGGGTGTGAATGACTTCCCAAGGTCATGCACCAAGCCTCTGGCAGTATAAGGAATTAAACCCATGCTGTCCACATTCAAGACAAACACCATAACAACCAAACCACCCTCCCTCTGTAAAAGGTAGGTACAGCAGGAGTCCCTAGTCCCAGATGATGCAGGGTGTCACCCTCTGACACACAAGAATGTTTACACTTGGGGGGAAAAAAAGAAATCAACAGTCCTTTTGTTTTAACCTTTGCTTTGATCTTGAAGCTTCAATCCAACATTCTCAGCCTCCAAAATGAAAAGAGTAAATCGACATGTCATATAGCTTACAAAATGAGGAGTGTTATCAAAGGCAGGCTGTGCAACTAGACCTTGTTCAGTACACAAGTACGATTCATATTGTTCCCACCTATTGCCAGAGCTTGGGTATGTAAAATATGAACCATTCCACAATCTGCATGCTCATTTATATCACCTTTATGGGAAACTTGGGCAATAAAAAATGTTCCATTTCCCCTTCAAGTGTAGCACTCTGTGTCACACAATCCTGCTAGTTATCTGGGGAAGACTAAGCTTTGCCACACAGCTTGCAAAGGACAAGTGGACATTTATCCTTTGGGGGTTTGAGTTTAAAAGTGAAGCTGAAACTTCTAGAAAGAACTTGTGAATACATTTCCTGAGGTTTATGACACTTCTTGGTCCCCAATATCTTGTGAGTTTAAGCTGGTTTGGGGCTGGTATACAAATAAAAGTTTCTAGTTGAGCCAGGAGAGAGTGTGGTGTGGAGTCTCCTTGTCTGGAGAGATTCCAGCCCCGTCTGGACACCGACCTGTGTGCCCTGTCCTAGGGACCCTGCTTTGGCAGGGGGTTGGACCTGATGAGCTCTGGAGGCCCCTTCCAACCCCTACAGCTCTGTGACTCTGTGATTATTTCAAGTGATAGGATGAACAAATGGCAATTAGCCATTATCCCAAGTATTTCTATAGGTAGGAAAGTACTTTCTGATTACAATTCCAACCCAAAATGACTAAAACCATAGTTACACAAGGAGCCAGCTGTGGGTGACTGTCCAAAACACCTGAAGGGAGTTCTGCAGTGATTCTGCTTGTTCTGCAGAAGGTAGCATGGAGTGGCACAAGGTGATCAAAAGTGAGAGGCAGAAGCCCATCAGGAGCCAAATTGTGGGTTTACCCAGAGCACTGTAAATCTGGAGTCCTGTGTCCAGATCTGGGGCCCCCAACACAAGGAAGATGTGGGACTGTTGGAGAGGGGTCAGAGGAGCCACGAGGATGCTCAGAGGGCTGGAGCAGCTGCCCTACAAAGAGAGGCTGAGGGAGCTGGGCTGGGTCAGCCTGGAGAAGAGAAGGCTGTGGGGGGACCTCATTGCAGCCTGCCAGTCCCTGAAGGGAGCAGAGGAACAGGAGGGGAATCAGCTTTTTAAAAGGGCAGATAATGGCAGGACAAGGGGGATGGAGTGAAGCTAAAGGAAGGAAGGGTTAGATTAGATATTAGGGGGAAGTTCTTTGCAGAGAGAGTGGTGAGGGGCTGGAACAGGCTGCCCAGAGAGGGGGTGGGTGCCCCGTCCCTGGGGGTGTTCAAGGCCAGGTTGGCTGGGGCCCTGGGCAACCTTGTGTAGCTCCAGGCCTGGAGGTTGGTGGCCCTGCCTGTGGCAGGGGGTTGGAGCTCTGTGATCCTTGGGGTCCCTTCCAACCCATGCCAGTCTATGATTCTATGAAATCTGGCACAGCCCCAAAGAAGTCAAGGGCTTTCCTTCCAATGTGCAGCAGGCTGTCTGGGAGCAGAGCTTTACTGGCAGTGGTGTGGAAAATACTGGAGCTAGCTTTGGTTATTGCACAGAGTTCACATCAGAGATGGTGATGGTCATTCTGTAGTTCAGGACACTCCTTATTTTCTTATGTTCTCAGAGCTGCTTATTTGTGGGGTTTGGCCAAAGGGCTGACAGAGATGTAGCTTAACTTTATATTCTCTTAAAACTGCCTGCTTGCCCCCCCCCCCACAACTACATGAAATTACCAGGCTGCTTAACATGCAAAAGAATAACATTTAACATTACATTTATTCCTGCCTAGTGAATTCAAGGTCAGAATGAACTATTGCCAATTGCTGCCTGGCTATATTACTTGAATAACTCTATTCAAAGACCAATATAATAGATTTCCCACAAACAAGCTCTAGAAATAGTTTTTACAAAATTCGGTTCCTCCTAATTAAACAAAGAACTCCCTGGGAATTTTAAGCTCCTATTAGTTCCTTTACACAGCACAAGGGCAGGTGGCAATAAAAATACCCTGTCAATAAAAATGTGCCCAAGTCTCAGCTGAGAAGATTTGTGGGATGTTGTTGTTTGTTGTTTTGAGGTTGCTTTTCTTTTTTTAAAATCTCATTCTGATATGGTCTGTGTTTAGGTAACACAAGAAGAATCTCCTACCAGTGGGAAATGACAGTTTTCAAAGGTTTTTAAAATGTCTCTTGTTCGAAGATTTAACCTTAGGAATGAGTCACTGAGAGCTGTTCTGTACATTTGACCCTCCATTACTGCAGCTGGAGCCACCTTGCCCAGTTTTTCATGGCCTCAGTCACTCTCTCTTCAGTCTAGTCTACACTACAAGAAGTTTCCTTCCCTATTCATGTCTTCTTTTAACAGTATACCTAGTATAGAGTCCTATATATAGAGTATATATATATATACTAGTATAGAGTACTATATATACCTATACTCTGTCAGTATTACTGCATCTACACCTGGGCTTTGGGTACAAAAAAAAAAGGGAGATTTTTGTTATATTATTGAAAAATTCTTGTGCAAATTATCTGGTTTGCTTTTGGTGGAACCTTTGCTAATGTTTCTTGTAGGGGTATGGTGCTGTAGCTGCACAGATAAACAGGAAAGTGGAGGCCAAGCTGTAGATGCATATAGTCAGGACATCCTCAGGATCTTCTCTGAAGCTAAAGGAGTGATGAGGAGGTGTGAAATCATCTCTGTTGACTTCCTTGATGGTATTGCAATGGGGAACCAGACAGGTTTAGCAGAGGGAGCTAAGTAAAAGAAGTCTCTGAAGTCAAAATAGCTGTTGTTAGACATGGCAGGAAAGGAGAAGGAAGGAGGAGGAGTACTATGATCAGACAACAGGTCTTCCTAATGGGCTGTGGCCAACATGAAGGTAAAAAGAGCATGGAATAGCCAAGTGAAGAGACAACAAGGCTTGGGTGAGAGCCTTCCCTGTATGGAAAGATATTGTTAGAGAGATGTGAAAAATAGGAAATATTCAGATACTGCCTGAGCACCTGCTTGCAAGGTCGTGGGCTGAATCTACAGTCTGACCTTGCTTATGTGGCTGTAGGGGCATAAGGGTGACTGAATTGGGTTCACTTCCATTCACCCATCTGCAGATGCAATGCATGTGGGTTGTGGTCAGTGCAGAGAAACTTGTTTTTTTCAAAAAGTTTAAAGCTTATTTAATTCCTATTGCAAAATAAGAAAAAACAAACCCCAAAACAATGAAGTGTAAGGAGCATTAATTATTGGCTGCAGGCATTTAAAGAGAGCTCTTAGAGATTTCATCTGCTCAGCTGCAAAATAGGCTAAGATTATTATCCCCATCTCACAAGTGGAGGACTGAACCTCAAGGTCACCCAGGATGCCAACAGCAGAGTCAAATAAAAAAATCTCCAGCAAACTCTTGCTCTAACCACAACCCAGTGCTGCTGCACTCAAAATAGTGTATAGATAGTACTCTGTAAACTCCTGTGAAAAGAATCTGTGGGTTTATTACTTCAATAATCTCAAAATCTAATTCTGATGTTGCTGGTATGGTGTCAGTGCTATGAATCTATCTCATCTAAGTCGGTTTCTTTTCAATTTTTCAATCTGGCTTGTCTAGGGAGACAGGGTGACATTTCTCCTTGGTTTGTTCTTTCTCTATTTCTTTTCCCTCTGTCACAACCCTCTGAAACAATACTTTAGAAAATGACAGAGAAGCAGTGTTTGTAAAATGCCATGATCACAAACAATCAGAGTGATTGCATGCTACATTTATCCTACATCAATGTCCCCTGCCATCAATTGTGCCTTGAAACTACACAAGCCCACAAAGTGAAGTGGTACTTGCTCTTAGCCTGAGTTGTCCTAACAACTTTTTGCAGACCCTTGTTTTGGCAGTAGAGCTGAGCTAATTATTTCAATCCTGCATAACCAATTCTGATTTTTAATGCAGTAAAGTGTTAGGAGTTGTTTGCAAATATTTCCCAAACGTTTCCCAAGCCTTATCCCCTCCTTTAACAATTCATCACTGAGGTTGGCTGAACCATGTGATGTAATCATTTTTTTCTGATTTAAGAATGAGTGTACTGGCTTTTTCTTTTTTTAGAATGGAAGAATAATGAATTGATGAATTTGAAGACTAATTTCCCATTTGTTTTATGGGAAATTTGTTTTATGGGAAATTTTCAGCTAATTTCCCATTTGGTTTATGAATTACTTGTGTCAGAATCTGTGGGAATAGCAAATAGCAAATCTCTCAAATAAAAATACATCACACTTCTCTGCTTTCCCTCACCAAAATACAAACCAACCCATCAAATTATGCCACCTCTTCAAGGATTTTAGCATAGCTGGTGTCTGTGCTCCATGACTTTTGGTTTTTTCCCTGAAACACTCATGGGTCAGGCCAGCTGTAAGTCCTTTCTTAGCTTTCCATTGCATTTTTAAGGCAAAGAAATGAGGAATAAGGAAAATGGCTTTTAAAATACATGGTGGTGCTTCTCTTTGTGGCATAATATACTTGTGGTCTTTATATTGCCCCACAGTCACGTGTGACTTGAGAAGCAATTGAAAAGCTGATCATGATCTACACAGCTTGCTGCAATTTGGATATGAGCTCAACATCTCATAGACTCTCTTGGTACCTAAGAGCAGTGGGGACATCTCTGCTAGAATCCTTGAGCATTGGAAAATACCCAATGATGACTTCTTTTGGTGGTAAGATGCTTCTGCCTTTTGGCCTGGTAGTGTGTGGGGATGCGCTCAACCGTAGGTGCCCAAATTTAAGCAGGGGAACCTGTGGCTGGGGACAGATGAAAGAAGGCTTCATTTCTCAGAGAGGTCACACTGAGTCCCTCCAGAGTGAGAGGCACAGCTGCACAGAGACTTAATACACTGAGAGCCAAGCTGTCTTCAAAGTTTGTTTCACATAGGACCCCACTGCTGTTTCATCAGTGTAGCAACCTCCACCATAGACCACAGCTTCAACCAGATCTCACCCAGCCATTGCAACATCATGTGGAGGGTATGTGCATCATTTGGGCTCCATCAGCAGAGGGGTGGCAGCAGGGACAGGGAGGGGATTGTCCCTCTCTGCTCTGCCCTGGGCAGGCCCCAGCTGGAGTCCTGTGTCCAGAGCTGGGGCCCCAACACAAGAAAGATGTGGGGCTGTTGGAGAGGGGTCAGAGGAGCCACGAGGATGCTCAGAGGGCTGGAGCAGCTGCCCTACAAAGAGAGGCTGAGGGAGCTGGGCTGGGTCAGCCTGGAGAAGAGAAGGCTGTGGGGGGACCTCATTGCAGCCTGCCAGTCCCTGAAGGGAGCAGAGGAACAGGAGGGGAACCAGCTTGTTCAAAGGGCAGAGACTGGCAGGACAAGGGGGATGGATTAAAGCTAAAGGAAGGAAGGGTTAGATTAGATATTAGGGGGAAGTTCTTTGCAGAGAGAGTGGTGAGGGGCTGGAACAGGCTGCCCAGAGAGGGGGTGGGTGCCCCATCCCTGGGGGTGTTCAAGGCCAGGTTGGCTGGGGCCTTGGGCAACCTTGTGTAGCTCCAGGCCTGGAGGTTGGTGGCCCTGCCTGTGGCAGGGGGGTTGGAGCTCTGTGATCCTTGGGGTCCCTTCCAACCCAGACCAGTCTATGATTCTATGATTGTTCAACTCCTGCTCTTCATTAGACCGCAGTGGTTAGGTTGCTTTAACTGCAGGTGCCTGTGAGAAAGTTCTGGACTGGAAAATGGAGATCTGTGCTCAAGATGCCAGAACTTCTGGCTCTTAGCCCTGTGTTCCAAAAATCTCAGTAGCTACATTCCTATAATTATTTTCCTAGAAAGACTAGCACAGTAACGACTTAAACTTGAATTTTGCAACCGTCCTGTGATATACACCTTGAAAAAAGCCTTATCTTTGTATTCATATTTGTGTCCTTAATTGCAATCAATATGGTGAGAAACGATTTGATTCCTGCATCTAGTGCATTATCTCCTGTAAGGATAAACTACAGTGCAGATTATGCAAATACTGTTATATAACGACAGCAGTTACTGCAGGGCCTTCCATGGTATATATCAGTGTACTGGAGCAATTAAACAGTATAGTGAAGCCATAGCAATTACCATTCTAAATTATAATAAGCAATTCAATATACACTATAGGATAAATCACTTCCTTATAGCAACCCCTGTGTATGTGCTTCGGTTTTTATTCTAAAGCTCTTATTACTTGTCATCTGAACACTATGCCACATGATTTGTGCTCCATTCTTGTAGTTTCAATGCATATTTATTATATGGCTTTTGCCAAAAAAAAAAAAGGCTCTTAATGATTATAACTTATTATCAGTTTGCAGTGATACCTTATAGAAGAAGTCAATGGTGTTGTGGGAAGGAAGGGTATGCTTTGATTTGGGTTTTTCTTTGCTCAGAAACCCACCCAGAACTAGACATAACCTTCAGATAATCTGAAGCTTCATAAAGCTCCCTCCCCATAATTTTAGAGGATTTAATTCAGTATTAAACACATGAACTACTAAGCTAAATTCTATTAATTTTTAGAATCAGCTTTCTTTCTAGGTAGTAAACAGATTCCCACTAAAACTTGTGCATGATTTTAATTACAGATAAGTTTCTCTTTAAAGGCCACAGCATTCATGCTCAGGTTGCTAAGCTGAATTCAATACATCTATATGTTAAAGGTAGCAAGCTAATGTGTAAACAGGGAAAATATTGGAACCAATTGCTGTTAATTTGGTTTTGATCAATTCACATTGACTGCACTTTACATGCAAATGAGAAGCGAGTTGGATTATCCCAGCTGAAAAGAGCTGAGATACTGAACTCTTTAAAAAAATAAATCAAAAAAACCCCCAGAATAAATGAAACTGGAAAAACAGAAAGTGAGGAGGCATGTGTCCAAAGTCTTGGTAATGAGAAGCAAAAACTTGCTGGATATATATACATCAGTGGAGCTCAGCATAGTACACATTCACAGAACTGTTGTGTAGGGATGTCAAGATGGCAAATTATGATCCTATTCAGAGTATTAGAATGTTTTTATGCTGTTAAGACCACTAAATTTTTTTTTTAAATTTAAAAATAACTTGGAAAACTTTGCATGAACCAGGCAAATGTAGAAAACCAAGTACAACATAAAGAGTAAAAGAAAAAAGGGTAAGTGAGGAAGTTGCCATTTGGTACCATCAAATCTCAGCAGAAAAAAAAAATTGCTTTTCTGTATAGGAACCAGGCCAAAATTATGTGTTCTTCCTGAACTTTATTCATATGTGTAGGCCCACTGAAATGAACAAAGTAGTTTGCATTCAGGGCACTGCAGAAGAGTAGGGTGAATGGACTGCAGAGATCATGAGGTAGTTGTCGGTTAGTGATGTGTTTGATCCAGTCTCATGTAATGGTACCTGCAAAAAGCATTCCACCTGACTTAGAATGAGTGCTGTGGATAGAGGAGTATCTGTTGGAGCATAAAGGCAAGTGACAGCAATGTGTGCAACACTGTTGGCAGGAGGAATGCTGAACACTGTGGAGCTGAACAGGTGACACTGATTCTTTAAGCCTTGAAGTTTATGTTGATGTTTCAGGGAGCGGTTTACATCCTAACAACTTCAACAGCACTTAAACACACGTGCAGATATCTTCTTGAACAGGAATGTTTTCCTCAATATTAATATCATAGAATCACAGAATCCCAGACTGGTCTGGGTTGGAAGGGACCCCAAGGATCACAGAGCTCCATCCCCCCTGCCACAGGCAGGGCCACCAACCTCCAGGCCTGGAGCTACACAAGGTTGCCCAGGGCCCCAGCCAACCTGGCCTTGAACACCCCCAGGGACAGGGCACCCACCCCCTCTCTGGGCAGCCTGTTCCAGCCCCTCACCACAGAATCACAGAGAATCGCAGAACCACAAGGTTGGAAAAGCCCTTTAAGATCATCCAGTCCAACCATTCCCATCCTAAGCTAAACCAGATCCCTCAGTACCTCATGTACCCTTTTTTAACACGCCCAGGGAAGGGGACTCAGCCCCTCCCTGGGCAGCCTGTGCCACAGCCCCACAACTCTGCCAGGGAAGAACTTGTCCCTCCCATCTGAGCTGCCCCTGCCCTGGCACAGCTTGAGCCCATTGCCCCTTGTCCCATCTCCTGTCCCCTGGCTGAAGAGACCATCGNCTACTGGCCACACTCTTTCTGACACAAGCCAGGATGCCATTGGCTTTCCTGGCCCCCTGGGCACACTGCTGGCTCATGCTCAGCCTGCAGTCACCCAACACCCCCATGTCCTTCTCCTCCTGACAGCTCTCCAGCCAGTCTCCCCCAGCCTGTAGCGCTGCAGGGGGTTGTTCTGTCCCATGTGCAGCACTCTGCACTTGGCCTTGTTAAACCTCATCCCATTGGTCTCAGCCCATGGGTCACATCTTTACACAAAGATGTTCTTACAATGGCTGCAGTTTTAAGGGGGGGGTTATTTATTATTATTATTATTATTTTATTTCTAGGTGGGCTGGGGGAGTAGGTTGTCTTATATAGCCCGTGTCATTTAGAATAGCAATAGTATAAAACAGAATAAGGACCTTTAATTTTTAGTGACAGTTATTGTGTTTTTGAATACCCCATGCCTTTGGTGGGACTCCTGTTCCATTAAGAGAATGTCTTGTTATTTCTTCCACCTTCCCACCAAAATTTACTTACAAAAATTTTGTAAACCTAATTGCAAACTAGAAGTGCAAGGCCTTGAAGATCTCTTCCAGTTTTGGGTTTTTTTTTAAGCTGTGTATCTATTCTGGGTATGTGATTTTTCCTTGGTAAATGAAAATGCCAGGAACTCGCTATACGTTACTACAGCTTGGCCTGTAATAACTTTAAATCCCATTATGATCATCTCATTTTACAGCATGCTTTGGTCCTAAGATCAATATATCAAGAGAATATAAAGATTTCAGAGCAAATGCAGCAGTCTTGCACAGAAGAGAGAAGGCAGCAAAAGGATGACTGTTTTAGCACTGCCTCATCCCCTGGAGCTCCCTGGCTTTGTGTGCAACATGCAATAAGTAATTAGAATATATTGACACTGAAATGGTTTTGTAATTTTTGGTAAGTGTAAAGTCTTGCACCTGGGGAGGAATAACTGCGGGAATCAGGACAGGCTGGGGGATGAGCTGCTGGAGAGGAGCTCTGTGGAGAAGGACCTGGGGGTCCTGGTGGGTGACAGGTTGGCCATGAGCCAGCAGTGTGCCCTGGGGGCTGAGAGAGACAATGGGATCCTGGGGGGCATCAGGAGGAGTGTGGGCAGCAGGTCACAGGAGGGGATCCTCCCCCTCTGCTCTGCCCTGGTCAGGCCCCACCTGGAGTGTTGTGTCCAGTGCTGGGCTCCCTGGGATAAAAAAGACAGGGATCTCCTGGAGAGAGTCCAGAGGAGCTACGGAGGTGATGAAGGGCCTGGAGCATCTCCCCTGTGAGGACAGGCTGAGTGAGCTGGGGCTGTTCAGCCTGGAGAGAAGAAGACTCAGGGGGGACCTAATTAGTGTTTATCAATATCTGAAGTGTGGGATGCAGGGGGAATTGGCCAGCCCCTTTTCAGTGTCTGTGGGGACAGGACAAGGGGCAATGGCTGTAAGCTGGAGCACAGGAAGTTCCACCCCAACCTGGGGCAGAACTTTTCCCCAGTGAGGGTGAGGGAGCCCTGGGACAGGCTGCCCAGGGGGTGTGGAGTCTCCTTCTCTGGAGAGATTCCAGCCCCGTCTGGACGCCGCCCTGTGCAATATGAGCTGGGAGCTGCTTTGGCAGGGGGTTGGACCCCAGGAGCTCTGGAGGGCCCTTCCAACCCCTGTGATTCTGTGATTCTGTAATGCTTTACTTGGGGTTGTAACGGGAGGGAGAAGATGAAGAGGAGAAGCATGAAGGAACTGCAGCCCTTGGAGGGGTGGATAGAGTCTCTAGGGCCTGGACTTGCTGCAGCATGTCCCTGGTTTTATATAAAGCAGTAGCCCCTCTGTGGGAATTCAGTCCTGTGCATGATAGTCTCTCCCAACATTAAAGATGGTATAAAATACAGATAAAGGGAACAGCAAGCAGCAGAGGCACGGAAGGTCACTTATCATACTTATTCTCCATAAGCTTGTTAGATTTTCACATGTCTTAGAGCTTTGACTCTTCATCCTTTAAGTTTTTGAGTTGGTGAGGAAGTGAATTCCAGATCTGTGCAAAAGTCCTGCCTGAATTTTGGCCTCCCTGTCGTGCAAACCTCTAGCTACATATTTATCTTGTTGCAAAGTGAAATGCATCCAAATCTTTCAGGACCCTTCAATACATGAGGATTTATCTGCTCCATGAATTGACTTCAGGTTAGTTTCCTCATATAAAAAACCCATGGTGGAGTAAGGGTGGGGGTTTTTTTTTGACCACTTTAATATATTGTCAGAATCAGCATAGCACCAAGAAGAGCTGCTCTGAAGCACCAGGATAGATTTCAATGCAGAGAATTAATGTTGGCAAAAGTGAGGGGGGAAAAAAAAAATTAAAATTACTAGAATGAACTTGAACTTGCAGTGCCTTCCTGAGGGTTATCAGTGCAGCAGGTTAGTTTGCTTGTATTTCAATGGGATTCCAAAGCTCAGGTTGGCTCAAGAGATTGAGATGAATAAATAATTCATCGTCTTCTTGCTTGATTCTGTGCAGACTGAGCATAACTATGCAGTTGGTGAAAAAGTCTCTGAATTAAAAATTAGGAAAACTTAGAGAAAGGAAAGAAAATGTAATGTTTAGGATAAATCCAGGCAAAGCAGCTTCTTTCCCTGAGCTTCAAACTGGTAGCTTTAAAACTTGTTTTGATCAGAAATCAAGGTTTCATTTATATTTCCAAATTTAGCCCCTGTAAAAATAAGTACTTAAATCCTTGAAGCAGATGCAAATGTTTTGGGGTTTAGGAGCTTTTTCTTTCTCAATTTACAATGGTGGCAGATATTTTTACATTTTAAAACCCCTTTCCAGTAGCAGCAGTTCAAACATTCCAGCACTGTGTGTTTGAAAGTGAAGTGATCAGCAGGACTGAAGCTGATGATATAGGTGTTTTCTCTTTGCCAAAAGTGAGGTGCTTGCATAGAGCAGCAGAGAGATGAGAAAGAATCATAGAATCATAGACTGGTCGGGGTTGGAAGGGACCCCAAGGAGCACAGAGCTCCAACCCCCCTGCCACAGGCAGGGACACCAACCTCCAGGCCTGGAGCTACACAAGGTTGCCCAGGGCCCCAGCCAACCTGGCCTTGAACACCCCCAGGGATGGGGCACCCACCCCCTCTCTGGGCAGCCTGTTCCAGCCCCTCACCACTCTCTCTGGAAAGAACTTCCCCCTAATATCTAATCTAAACCTTCCCTCCTTCAGCTTTAATCCATCCCCCTTGTCCTGCCAAAATATAGTGCTATATATTGACTTTGCATAATTTAAAAAGAAATCAGCTGTTTTTTTCTTAGCTCTTAAAATAAAACTAACAGTATAGAGTATCTTGAAGAATTTATTCCCAGTTATGCAGAACAATTTAAGTGCTGGGTTCTAGAATAAAAGAATCCAGCTCTGCAGACCATTTCCTGCTCTAAGCTTGTGACCAGCTTTGGTTGTGTTTTCCAAAATGAATTATTCTTTCCACACTGCAGGGAAGCATCTGGTACAGACGGGCTGCCAGGTCCTCAAAGATTGGCTGTTTGCAACGTTTTGGATTGGCATTGTTACCCAATCACAGCTGTATTCATATTAAAATCTCACAAAATCACAGAATCACAAGGTTGGGAAAGCCCTTTAAGATCATCAAGTCCAACCATTCCCTACCTAAGCTAAACCAGATCCCTGAGCACCTCATCTACCCTTTTTAAACACAGCCAGGGAAGGGGACTCAGCCCCTCCCTGGGCAGCCTGTGCCACAGCCCCACAACTCTGCCAGGGAAGAACTTTTCCCTCCCATCTGAGCTGCCCCTGCCCTGGCCCAGCTTGAGCCCATTGCCCCTTGTCCCATCTCCTGTCCCCTGGCTGAAGAGACCATCCCCCACCTCTCTGCACCCTCCTGGCAGGGCAGGGGAGGTGGGGAGAAGGTCTCCCCTCAGCCTCCTCTTCTCCAGGCTGAACATCCCCAGCTCCCTCAGCTGCTCCTCAGAGGATTTGCCCTCCAGCCCCTTCCCCAGCCTGGTTGCCCTTCTCTGGACTGGCTCCAGGACCTCCATGTCCTTCTGATGGTGAGGAGCCCAGACCTGGACCCAGCACTCGAGGTGCAGCCTCCCCAGTGCCCAGTCCAGGGGCACAATCCCCTCCCCAGCCCTACTGGCCACACTATTTCTGACACAAGCCAGGATGCCCTTGGCCTTCCTGGCCCCCTGGGCACACTGCTGGCTCATGCTCAGCCTGCAGTCACCCAACACCCCCATGTCCTTCTCCTCCTGACAGCTCTCCAGCCCCTTCCCCAGCCTGGTTGCCCTTCTCTAGACTCACTCAAGGATCTCAGTGTCCTTCTCAGTTGTCTCAATGCCCTTCTTAGTTACAGAATACAGGGAGTTTGGCTGGGAAAACAATATTCAAAATAAAAAGCAACACCAACACCTTGGGGAGCCTTCAAATTGCAAATTGAAATATAGACTGTGTCTATAGCAGCAGTCATTCTCAAAGCACTCTGAGGTAAACTTGGGTGACTCCTGCTTTTGGGTTCCACCCTGCAAAATGTGCTGTTCCCAAAGTTTTAACCAGGAAATCTGGGAAGATCCAGGGTAGGTAATTTTAGACTGGTCATCATAGCTCAAAGTAAATGAGCACAGGTTTCTGAATGAAGGCTTCTATTGTAGTTCTTCCTATCAGTGTGGAGCAACTGTGTCAAGAGTAGGCATTTGTCAAGAAAGACACATCCTATCCCAAGGCAAATACCTAAATGTCACTTGCTCAAGAAGTCTTAGGATGGAAGGAGCTGCCCTCCCAAAATGCCTTCCTTTCTCCTTCATGTTTGTCTCCTTCTAGGTTTGTCTAGATGACATGCTTGACTGCCAGATGGCTAGTTATGGTGGGGTGAGCAGACTATGGATGTGGAGCAGTTACTCTGCCAACAGCCACAAGCAATACATAGGGTCTGAAGAGTGATGAGTAATTTACTTGTGCATAAGTAATTTACTTGTTGGAGAGGGGTCAGAGG
>VZTU01031759.1:1403-15870 GCA_013400835.1 Zapornia atra
ACAAAAGAGATGCGTTCTATAAAAGACTTTCATCTAGTTCAAAACACTCAAGCCTGCCTATAACTTTACCAACTTATCAAAAAACCCCAAACCATCACCACAAAATAACTCCCTTATTTAACTTTAAAATTTTACTTCCCTACTTTTTACCATATTCTGACTTAATTCTCCACTGAAAAGAAAACACACAAGATTCTTGTGTAAGATTAATGATATTCATGATTTAGTATATTTAGGACAACTAAGCCTTTCTGGATCATATTTATTTCTTTCTACTAAAAAAAAAACCAAACACTAGTTCCATGAGTTTTATTGGAAACATCTGATCCCATTCAAGATTTTTGCGTTGTTACTAAACCATAATCATAGGGAATTTGAAGCACAGCAGAACAAAAGCATTTTTCAGATGCTAAATGAAAAGATGCTTTTAGATTTCAGTAAGTGAATTCCATTTTGCAAAGCACAGTAGTTTTGCACTAGATGTAATTTTAAGCTAGTAGCATCTGGAGAGTTGCAATTATGCCAAGTAAACATGTCCTTGTAAAATACAATTTGTGTATTGACACAGCTAACTAAGTCAACTCTTGTTTTAAAAACTGAGAAAATACAGCATTGAAGTATAAAAAACAGCTTTCCCTACAATTCTGTAAAATCAGGTGGTAACTATAAAACTGAAGCCGTTTTCTTTCAGAGACAACAGGGGACACTCCTGTCCCATAAAACATGTATCATCAAATCCTTCATAAACGGCAAGCAATGTAACAGAAGGTTACAGAAATTGCATTCTTTTGTCTGGTGGATAGAAAACAGCTGTGGTGAAGTCTGTGAAATATCTTTTTTTTTTAACCTTCTTCATGTCATATTTTCATTTAATTTTATTAGGAAAAATGTATTACAAAAAAACAACCTGTATTTGAGCAGCAGTATACTGCATTCATAAACTGCCTCCATATATAATAAAATAAAACTCATATGAAGTCAACGAAAGAAAAAGGCAGGGAAACAGCCACAATAAGATGGGCATCATTTTTTTCAAGAAAGGAATTTCTATTTTGGTTAAAAATTTGAAATAGAAAAAAAGGCAGATACCAACTAAACAAAATACACACCACATCAAAAACCACCACCAACATTGTCCAAGAGAAGTTTTGTGTTAACCATTCTAGCATTCTCTGTATGTTCACAACTTGTGCTATGCTCAAAACAACTTTTACAATGAAAACTTCCAGGAAAAAAAAGGGTAAATAAAGTAGCTTTCACACCATTCTAAAAGGAATTTGCAATTTAATGTAAAAGACCAATCCCTCACCATAGTCAAGTTTGAACACTTCCCTTTTCCAGCTTCAGTAATTTATACTTCAAAATTAATTACTGCGGCCCTTTACAATTCCATTGTTCCAACAAAAGGTGTATGTTAGAAGTTAGGTTCCAAAAAACAAGTATCTTTAACCAAGTGTGATGCATTTCACTGTTTCCATAGGGACAAGCCACTTACTGTTTAACATTCAGATGAAAAGACACTTGTGGAAAAGATGGTCAAATCTTAGTTCTGACCACTGATGTAAAGTTTAAAACAATTAACTCTTTTCCCTCCTAAGGCATTTGTGGACATACAACAAATTCATCAGCGTTCTCAACATGTCAAGATTTATCTACAATTACATTCCTTCCAGAAAGTCAAGATTAGCCAGTCATTAGCAGGAATCCTCTGGTATTAATTGAAAAAAAATTAACCGTACTCTGACTTGGGTACAAAGTCATATTACATTACTTCAACTGAACTTTCTCAAATATATTTGTGAGACTACTGCTACTGAAGGGCTGTTGGACAGAGGCTACTGACCCTGTGTTCTGAATCCCCAGCTGCAGAAAACAGCAAATCAGCAATGAGCTGCTCCCCTCCTCCAAACAAGGTACCACCCTGGTGTTGTCTCCCCTCCTGTCATGTCAAAGGGAAGCAACATGTGTTCTGTGGCTCTAGACTGACCCAAAAATTTTGGTGTGCTTTCGAGACGCAGAGACACAGATTACACTTCTCAGATTTTTTGCTCTTCCAAAGCATGTAAGAAATCAAGCGTGTCTGTACGTGACCAGTGATCACTTCTGCCACCTGTCATTATGTATTCAGAACTAATTTAGACACTAGAAAAATACACTGACAACAAATACCTTACCTATACAAGAAAAAGCACAACTTCCTCATAGAAGGACTGCAGCAGCCTCAGAGCCATTGTAACTTAACTACTCCAGGGTCACTTTATTAGAGCTTCTTCAATGGAATCATGGACTCTCATCTATAGCAACCACACCTTGACACTCTGCATACCATGCTATGCAACTTCCCATAGTAACAGAACTCAGGTATTTAAAAGAATTAATGTTTGGGTTGTTTTTGGGGTTTTTTTACATGTGTAAAAATTCACAGGTATCACTTTGTATGCAGCAGACTTAAGTCACACATCTTGAAGCCCACTGTAGTAGAAGGCTTGACACTCAACTCAGGACTTTGTGGTCTATTTTTTGGAAGTCAAAGAAGGCATATCCAAACTGTAAGCAGATGTTAGCAAAATTTTCATGCTTTTATCAACGGAAAACAAAAATTCATTAAATTAAGACTGTAGTTAAAGACTAATCTGCAAAATTCTTCTTCCTTACCACTCTTTAAATGGTATCTTCAGCTCAAATTGACCATTGCTTCTTCCAGTTCAGAAAGGTAAATATGTGAATTTCAGAAGGCTATTTTCTTCCATGCTAACAAGGAAACTTGGAACTGATAACTTGCTCAGCAAAGATGATTACAGCAGCTGAACAAGACTCAGTTTTGCTGTCCAATACTGTTAGGAAGTTTAATGCATATACGACACTCTGCTAAATACCTTATATAAATACAAAACACCCATGTGCATTAGATGCTGAGAATGATTACTATCATAAGCTAACAATGGTTCTTCATGAGATTTCTACATATAGGTCAAAGACTCGTTATTTAAGAAAAACAACATGTCAGAGGTAGTTAGGGGTAAAGTTAACTTTCAGATTTGAACCACTATGACAGCTGATTAGTGCTCCCAAAGATGGGAAATGAATACTTTTATGCTGCTTTGAATAATTTCACAAGTCCCAAAGAGTATAAGAGCCAGCAGGGCTGCATAGCTAAGGACGAGAAGAATGTGACCTCCTTTCAGTAGCTGGAAGGCATTAGATCAACTCAACTGTAATACACAATTTCACTACCAGATCCAGAGTCGTTTAAGAATCATGTAAGAAAAAAAAATATAAATCTCTAGCAAATATTTATTTTCATCACTTTTACCACTACTGTTTCAAGCAGACATGCAGGAGCCATACAAAACAGTGTTTTCCCCCTTTTAATTTTGGAGAGTAAGCTGTAACAGATGATCATCACAGTCTACTGTGGACAATCAGCCTACTGACAAGGATTCAAACCATCACAATAATACAGAGTACAAGCCAATAGTTTAGATGTTTTCAGCAAAGGTGTATCAGATTGAAGAATCAACTGGCAAATTCTGTCTCCCAAAACTTGGTACCAATTCCCCCAAGAAACAAAACACACCCCCAAACCTCTTTCATACTTGCTGGTAATCTTCTCACCCTCTTTCTTAAAAAGAGCAGTTGCGTCTGCTGCCTTCTTTCCCAGGAAGTTCATTATGAAGTGATTTCCAATGCAAGTGACAGAATACAAAATCCAGAAACATTGTTTTAAATTCAGTCTACTACATGATATTTATTACCTTCAAATTTAGTAGCTCACTGATGAACTATGTAGATTCTATGTAGATTCTGTAATTCTCAGTAGAACTGATCATAGAATCACTGGTTTGGGTTGGAAGGGACATTCAAGATCACCTAGTTCTAAACCCCATCCCATGGGCAGGGACACCCTCCACTAGACTACGTTGCCCAAAGTCTCACCAACCCGATCTGGAACATTTCCAGGGAGGGGCAGCCACAGCTTCTCTGGGCAACCTGTTCCAATGTTTCACCACCCTCAGTGAAAAGTTACTTCCAAATATCTGATCTAAATCTACCCTCTTTCAGTTTATACTGATTACGCCTTGTTCTGTCCCTAAATGCCCTTGTAAACAGTTCTTCTCCATCCTTCCTTTAGACCCTGGAAGACTGCAGTAAGGTCTTCCTGGAGCCTTCACTTCTCCAGGCTAAACAAGTCCAACTCTCTCAGCCCATCTTTATAGGAGAGGTGCTCCAGCCCTCTGATCATCCAGCATGCTCGATTGGCTATTTTACTTTAGCCATTTGCTTAAGTGACACATCAGCATGCTTCAATGGTTGGTTTCTGCATTAAAACAGCACCTAAAATTTTGGGCATGGAATTTAACACTTTAACAGGTTTACTCTCCTACTGACCACCACCAAGTACCATGCACATATTAACTAGTCCGTATTTCACACCAGTGAGAGGGGTATGCATTTTACAAAAGGGATGTGAAATAAATCATTAGACCTAATCAAGATTATGCAGAAAGTCTGTGGAACAATCTAGAGATTTTAGTCTCATAACTTAAAAGCAATGCTTACTGCTACAATTTCGGTGACTCGGGTACAATTCTTCCCTTCCCCACTTAACCCACTAATTTATTGTTTTTTCTTCATTAAAATGGTCTAAGAGTGGCCACGGGTGCCCTGTGTTAGGACTTACAAATCTATTCTTGTGAGTTTTATTTATTCAAGTTTTTCTGACTTAAGAGTTTTTGCCTCCCTAGGTTTCAATCAGCAAGTAAAACATAAGCTATATACCTGTTGAGTACAAAGTTAGAAGAAAAGAGCATAAAGAGGCTCCATTCATTTCCTTGGCAAGCATAACCGAGCATAGCTATTTCCCACGCCAATCTACCTAGCCCAGCACCAGGTACCAGGATATTAACTTTGGAGAAATCCCTGCAACAGAACAAAAATAACAGTTAAGTCTTTATCTGATACCTCTTAACAAAACTTACAGAGGGCCAGTCAAACATTTTTCCCCCATATACTTAGATAACATAAGGTATTTCTGATATGACTCTTACTTTTTAAATGCAAACTGAGCAAGTTTCAATCAGATTGGTTAAATGTACAGTCAAAATATTTCAAAGAAATTACTCAAAAGAATACATACAACCCTCATTCAGAATACAGAGCACAATTACAAAACATTTTCCCCCCTAAAAACTCTTAATAGTTAGCAAACTACAAATCTCTTAAATGAAGAAAGAACATAATATATCATCATTTATATTCCTACAAGGCCCACTGAGAACTACTAAAGATTACAGAAATCTTCTTGGTTACAGCACATGAAAAATAATTAAATGTTTTGACATCAGAAAAACAAAATTAATCTTCCATGAGCTGATAAGCAATTCAGACAGCAAAAACTGTAAAGTAGTTACCTTCTCAGCATCTGTGGATTTTACATATGCTGTTCACCGGTTTCAGCTAATCACATCAAGTGACACAAGATTTCCTAAATTAAAGTACGTTGCAACTCTCTAAACCATGCACTTCCCCTAACTAGGCATCAAGTTGAAGACAACCAGAAGACACCCAGCAGTGTGTGTTTACTGAGATACCTAGAGAAACCTCCCCCCATCTTCCAAGTTCAGCAACTTACAATCTCAAAATTTCCTTTTTTCAGGTAGAAAAGCCAATATCTACATCTTTTAACCATTAATCTTCCATCACAATGCGATCAAACCTTCACTCATGAAGCAAAACACACTTCCATGCCAAATGGAAAAGATATTTCACATAAAAAGTAACTTTTTATTTTTCAATCATGAACAAATACTTGTAATTTCATATAAAAAGCATGAACAATCAAACCACTCTTGTTTTTTCATGTTACCTTCAAAAATAAAATATCTATCTATGTATGTGCAACTAAATGAAGGAAGCCAAGATGCCTACTTCCAAATATAAGGTGAAAGTGCAAAGCCTTTGACTGATAAAAATTCAGGACGCAAAAATGGGTTCATAGGTGTCATGCTGCATGAGCAATAAGTGAGGGAAGTTATGTAAATTCTGAGAAGTACTGCATTTCTGAAGACCACTGCCCAAACACAAAACTAAAGCATTATTATTTTCTAAAGGTTACACCATCTAACAAAGCGTTTTTAACTGTGCCTTTTGGTTTGTGACTTAATCATGTAATTCGTGAAGCCTCACAAAAGGAAAAATCAAAGTTCTTCTCATTCCCATTTTTTACTTCCAACACTTTTGGGTTGTTTTCTGATTAACGAGAAGCAGGAAATCAATACTTTGCTTGAGAGCACTTCCATGGACCAACAGTTTCTCCTTACCTCTCTCCTACAAGGGAAGCCAGAAGAAAGCTAGCTGGGAAGTCCTGCTGAAAAAAAAGATTAATTCAAGGAAAAACTACTTGCTCAAGATTAAATTTTTTAAAATATGAACCCAGAAGGAAGATGATAAAGAAAATCAGCTTTCTGGGAGAAGCTCAATCTTACAGCTTTTTCTGTTCTTAGAGATACCTATTCACTTCTATTTCAGCTGTTTTTCTAACCTACTGGTTAATTTCCTTACAACTTAATTTAATTAAATATTTATATTAGCTCTACACAGACTTTTGCACCCCCATGTAGACACTTCAGTAAGTGGGTTGAAAAGCTTTACGCCACTTCCAAGACTTTATGCTACTTCCAAGACTATCATGCATTGATTAGAAAAGATGGTGTTTTTAAGAACAGAGCTGATTTAAAATTACTTGTAAATATGTTGAACCCTTTTATTCACAATATAAAGCTTTTCTATGTCTGAACTAGTTTTCTTAATTCTTCTAGCAAATAGTTGATTTAAACTGCACTTTCCTTTGCAAACTTGTTAGCAATTTAATTTCTATCTATATTCTTCACAGTTACTAGAGACTGGTGCTGGCCACAAATTTTATTTCAACATGCAGACCACAGATAAAAAAATACCATATAATCAATTCTCAATCCACTAGCATTCACACCAGCCTTCCAAATGCTAAAAGAGGGTTTTTTAATATCAGAGACATTAGGTATGCCGCAAATTTATTGCATAAGAAGTGGCTGTTGATACTGTCCTTTGTATTAAAAAAAAGCCTAATCACCTTTTGTTTGTCAAGACTTGGAAAAAATTGTTAGTGACAAACCAATGAATTAAAAAATCAAGCTGTGAAACCAGTGGTATTACAAACTGCAGCGCACTGTATTAGGCTAATTTGTGAATCATTAGAACAGTAAATATTCTTTAACTTCACATTAACTGTTTTGGGGAGTTTTTAATAGCTAAACAGTCACAAGATAATTTAAAAGACCAGAAAAAAAAAAGTGTTTTCGTTTGGTGTATGTAAATGCAGCCGTAGCAAAGAGAGTCAAAAAATAACCCACACTGGTAATAACCCAAGGATACCAACAGCGAAACTGGCCTTGAACTAGTCATCAGCAGCACAGTTTCTAAAACAGAGCCAGCACTGGCTAGAAACATAAGTTGGTATCCAACAAACACCCATTAAGAAACTTGTGGGCAGTATTAACCTGAGAGGTGAGGGGAGAGGAGGCTGGCCAGAGAGCTGGGAAGAGGGCTGTGGGGAACTGTTTAGCTCAAGTATTGAAAGCAGCAGTCTCTTGAAAAGGTAGCATAATGAAATCTCAGGAATAGCTAAAATCTGTCACGCCATTACTGTGCTTCGTCTTGCAGCGTGATCTGCTTTCAGCTTTTAGAAGTTTAATGCCATTAATGAAGATTTTACCTTGGTGTCCCCTTTTTTAAGGGAAAAATTATACATGATAAAAATAGAGGCTTCTGATTTAATGTCTATTATTCTTTAACAAAAAATCCCACGAAACGATGGTGTTGAAGGGGTAAACTGAACTTCAGCATAAGAAAAATTATTGTGCATGATCAAACACAAACATCGTTTTCATAAACTCAGCACTGCAATTCAATATTATCTAATGATAAGAAGTGATAAGAAATACACAGGCCATACACAGATGATCAGAGGAAACATCAGTATAAGATACTGTGGAAGTCTTTTCCTTATATCTTATGTCCATAAGGCTTGTAAACATACAATAGTGAACAGATCCATTTTTTTTCCATTGTTTTTTAAAATTAAAAAAAAAATCAAATTAAATAATGAGGATGGTTAAAAAGCACAATCATCTCAAGAGCATTTTGTCTCCAAATTTAGCAGCTGAGGTTTATATACCTCCATGTAAAGACCTGCCAAGCAGTAACACTACAGATACAGTTTGCTCTTAAATCCAGGGTTTAAAGCAAATTTTGGGCTAAGCACAATTTCTGATTAGATTAAAAACCCTGCAGATAGATTATTTTATATAGTTAAAATATAGAGCTGAAATGTTATCGTTAACTATAAGTGTGACTGAGCATACACAGGAAATATAGCCAAGCTTGGGCTCAGGACTAAATACCTGTGTTTTTCAAATAAAATGTAAATGAGGACAGGGGTACTTCTTTCGGGCTGTCCTGCCACAGTCATGGAAAATGCCATCAATTGCTGGACTGCGTGATAAATTTAAAGTTATAGGTGGTTCCAGAGACCAAGTTAATGAATAAAAGAAAACTCTGGAAAAAATACCTAGGTTTACTGTTCTTGGCCACGGAATAACATTAACTAAAACATTAACTCTTTGGTTCCTTTTGGACAAGGACCTGATGATCTTTACATCCTTTCATGTCAGCAGAAAGGCTAGCAGTTCAAGTGAAAGACAATCAAGGCAAGAAAAGGGGAATTTAAAAATATCATCTGTATGCTTATTTAGATTTTCAACTTAATTTCCCCCAAGAAATAAAAATGTGTCTATGTTTTACTATTTTTTCCCTACAGAAAGCAGTGATCATGGCTCATTCACAGCCAAGACATCCAATACATTTAAACGGCTTCATCAAAACACACACAGTATTATAGAGACCTCATGAGCTGGAACACAATTAAATTCCAGCATTATTAATGTAGGGAATCTTTCAGTTCTTCAGTTTCTCATAAAACTGCTTTGTTCTCCTACTAACAGATTCTTTGTTAAGGTGCAAAGGAGAAAGAAGGAATTATTTTTGAAGAGGAATGGGAGACAGAAACAGCTTTTGCCATTTTATTTTATTTTTGGATGCCAGTCTTGTCAGAAGACTGGACTGAAACACAAGATAACAGTAGCACCTACTCACAAGGCTGTTCTAATTTACAGCTGCGTTCAATCATGGCTTGCATCTCTTCTGCTTCTCAGAAGAGCGTATAAAACATTTCCTGTTCTTTGCATACCAGCTGAACCAGTACAGGCCAGTACAGGCCAATCTTGCAAAGAGGAGCACCACAATACGTGCATGTGTGGGGCAAAACATACTTGAATAGTTTCAAAAAATGTAAAGTCCTTTTTCACATTATTTCAATGCATGGAATCAATGTTAAAAAATCTTAACTAGAAACTGAATGTACAATTGCACTGAAGCCATTAAAAAAGTGACTTGTACTGACAGTTTTAAATTTAAAATATTTATTTCTCCATCTTTTTCAATGCAAAATAGATCTAGACAAAGCTGTTTCCAGTGCCAACAATTAACTTTTTCTGTACCACTTTTATCTCCTCATCTCAGGAGGCTTCAGCACCATGCTACAGAAGGAAACTCTGAAGAAATGCAAAGCTGCAATGAGGTTCCATCTACAGGCTGTTTTCCCACACTAGTGCCTGCAACCAGGCCTTCCCTGAAGAAACTGACTTTGTACCCACTACACGCAAGAGACAAAATAACACCTCTACAGTCAGGCCCTGTGCATCCCTTCAAACTGAAACAAGTGCTCCTCTCCGAAACTGTAAAAAAGGAACCAAATTGATCAGCCAGCCTGCCCTGTCAGGGGAGTTACTTCTGGCACAAGGGTGAGGTGGCACTACCACTTAAGCCTAATAATACACAAACAGGCCTTTCTGAATAATACTGCTTCTTGCCTCAAAGAGCTAAGTAGGACAGCAAGCCTTTGGTCACTGGGAAACAGAGCAACCTGACAGCTCTCTATCATATTAAACTTTTAAATAGGTACGTGTCCTGGGTTTAGCTAGATAGTTTATTTTCTCTCTAGAGCTGGTGCAGTGCTGTATTTGGGATTCAGGATGAGAGCCGTGCTGACAACATACTGATGGTTTAGCTGTTGCCAAGCAGTCAGGGACCCCTCAGCTTCTCTCATTGCCCTGCTAAGGAGAAGGTGGGGGGCACTCAGGGAGCTGGGAGGGGACACAGACAGGACAGGTGGCTCAAACTGGCCAAAGAGGGTATTCTATACCAATGTCGTCATGCTCAGCACAAAGGGGGGCTGGTGGGGGAGGAGTGCATGGCTTCAGCATGGGCAGTGTGGGGACAGTCTGGCTTTGGGACAGCTCTGAGCTGTACAGTCAAGAAACTGCACTGTGTATCACCAGCTCTGTGTATTTTGCTATAAAATCCCACTACTGTCATTTCTCCCTCTCCCAGTAACCTGTCCTTAGCCCAAGCCACAAGATATGCCTTTGTCTTTCCATTTTTTTAATTGGCCCCCTGCCTCCCTTTTCCCCCTGCTGGCAGGGAGGAAGCGAGCGGCTGTGTGGTGCTCAGCTGTCAGTTTAACCATGACAGTATGCATGCAATGCATATTCTATAAATAAAAAATAGTTTCATTTGACACATACAGACTTGTAGTAGACACGTTTGATTTATACAGTAATGGTCAGAAAGCTCACCTTCAGATAAAATATTTAGTGGTGTACTGACTTTTAGATATATTAGCCCAAGAAAAAGCAAAACCAGCCAACCATGTCCACTCCATTTTCTGCCACACTAACAAGTCTCTACTAATGCAAATTAAAACATGGCTAGTGGGAGGTATTTTCAAATTGGTACCAGTGCTTTTGTTAGCAATTACTGGGAAAGAAGAAAACCCTCAGTAACATTCAGCTATATCAAACCTAAATTCTGACCCATTAATTTTATGGGTACAGAGTTCACAAATCTTCCCATTAGAAGAGTGTTAAATCAGAAATGTACTTTATGACGACTGGGCTGACTAAATGGCAGAAACACAGAACATGGAATTCTTACAGCAGTATCTTCAGAGATTCTACTATCTACATCTACTATCTACTATCTACATCTACTTAAAGTTACCAAAACCACCCTGTGCCAATTCCTATTTTTGGTGGTGTTAACAAGCAAACACAGTAAACAAAGCTACTGTCACACATGCAGAAAAGCTTAAGACTTGCCTTGCAATGCCTGTCTGAAACCAAGGCTAGAATTCAACTACTAAATTCTTAGTGCAATAGAAGTGCTCTAGAGGTTGAGTCTTCTCTACTCCAGATGCAGCACACACTAAAATCTGCTAACCTGCAAACTTCATCTAAGCACACTTAAGCACCCGAGTCTCTCACTTGAAAAGTTAACAGATCTCCAGTTACATCAAGCTGCAGAAAAAAAAAAAAATTTAATTCTGGTTTACCTGGTATTCCTTTGTACAGTTTTCAATTATGCTTTTTTCCCACCCTGGCAGTAGGAATTATTTTCTGTATTTAAATTCAAGCTTTTCTTTATTCCATAAGAACCGTTACATTAGTGCAACAGTATGCCCACATAAAAAATAAGTCTTAAAACACTATTACCATTTTTCTTTTGGAAAGTTCTTTACAATTTCATTAATGATTGGTTGGTAGCAAGCATCTCTCTCAGGCTTTCCCTCTTCGCTCCAGTCTCTCACAAATTGTTTCAAAGTAGATTTTAATTTATCCATGTCAAATGTTGAAGCTGGTGTAATCTTCCCTCTTCCCTGATTAAAGTGGGGGAGGAGAAAAAAAAGGAAAAAAAAAAAAAGAGTTAGTGGAAAATGTACCAAGCATCTTTAGCCTTTGAAAAAAAAAACAAGTAAAGGGCTGTTATAGTTGACAAAGCACTCGCCTTTCACTCCTGGGACTACGGCTCAATTCCAGTTTAGAATCTTAAACAGAGTTTGCTGGTCTCAGTTCAGCACCAGAGAGACCAGGTTCCACATCAAAAAAATCAAAAGCTAGTGGCATAAGAGAGCACAACTAGTAGTCCTTATTTAGTAATGGACCATGTTTAGCTAGCGCAGAGGCTGTTTCCCCTGAGAAGCTCACATTGGAGCTGTCCATTACTGTACCTTGCCTGCAGATACCCAAAAAGGACTTCAGTTTGCACCTCTGCCAGTCTGAGTGCAATTTTTAATAGAGATGCCACATTGAAAAAGTAGCGAAAAAATGTTTAGAGATAACATTAAAAATACTTGACCTATCTAGAATTATAACTTATTTAGAATGCCATGACATATAAAAACATACAGTAAGACAATACCATTTATGATTTACATAGCTAACTGAAAATCTAACTTTTAAACACAGCCAGGGTAGAGCTAGAAGTCTGGAGTGAAAAACTGAAGTTTTTTACAGCAAGCATTTACCATCATTTGTCAATTTTGCAATTAGTGTAACTATAAAGACTAACAGCAAATCCCAGCTCTGCAAGAGGTGAAAGACAGGAATGAGAAAAATGAAAGCAAATGCAAAGAAAGCAGAAAACCAAGAAGGCAAAAGCAAAGAGAGTTGGAAGCCTAAAGGCGTGAAAAACAAATTTAGAAAATCCCAAAGCATACAGAACTTAATTTTGCAGTAGGAAAAAGTCCATTTTAACATACGTCTTCTCCATATTCTTTATTTTCAAACATATGAACGCAGTCATTCACAATGGTCTGTAGTATCTCTTGATTATGATCAATGCACTTCCGAATCTTGTCAAGGTGAGGAAGGAATTGAGGAAGAAGATTCTGTTGGTTAGCTGGGAGAGATTTGAACTGCCTCTCTGTTCTGTTCACTCGTTCATGCATATTCGTTCTAAAAAGCAAAAAGTTTAAGGTCCTTAGATATTCAGAATCAACACTAAAGATAAATAATTCACTCTAAGCTCCAATTACAATTAGTAATTTCTTAAGACACAGAAAGTGATCAGACTACCATAATTCCTTACTGTAGAACAAATTTTCAACATTTTTTAAGGTAAAAATGTTTGGTTTAAGCTCTAGTTCTACATTAACATTCTTTTTAACATGCTGCAGTTTAAAAAGATCATTGTCTTCCTGCAGTTTCATAATCATCCACTCACTTCCAACACGGGTAAGCACTACCTTAATAAATGGATCTACAAAATTTGATGAACAACCAGCCCCAGAAGTTACCAAAACCAGACAGATTGCTTCAAAATCCAATTTTAAGCAATAGCCAAATGCCGTATTTTATACAGAAATAACAAGATCTGAAGTGGCAACAGGGATCTTCAAGAACTGTAAGAGTCATACCTGGACCTACCAGAGTTCTGGCAGCCACAGTAATTAGGCTACCTCCTTTTAACAGCATATTTCCCTCAAGTACGACTACTGTAAATTTGATCATGTAACTGATACAAGGTAAAAATAACTTCTCCACTTCCCCAAAATAAAAGTTCCATAAAAATGGTGAATCTGCTAAAGGTCAGTTTTCTTCTTTCCTCTTCCTTCTCCTCACACTTCTGCCCTCCACCTTGTTCTAGCACTTGCCAGGCCTACCACAAAGCTCGTTTAACTTGCTAACCGTGAAGAAATCTCTACAGATTTTGCTGGATTTGATTTCTGCAGTTTAGTAAGTCAAGTTGGCTAAGCACAGCCCTAAGGACTCTACAGAGGGCACAACACCAGAACAAGGGATGCTGCCCCTTTTCGCAGCAGCCAGTCGTCAACGTCAAGCCACACTGCAGTTTGCCAGACTTTTGCATCAGGATGCAGCAGCACCAAGTTGAAAGCTTGCCATCGGAGAGAGTAAAGGTGCAAATGCCACAATTTTAGCTGCAACCTCAGTCTGGACATTTGACCAGTTAATACCTCCAAAACTACATATGAGCTACAGCAAAGGGCATCTTCACTGCAACAGCTGCACCAGTTTAAAATTTCATTTACGAACAAAAAACAGCAGTGGGTCTGCTAGTAACCCAGCCCTGATGGAGGAAGAAATTGACCTTGACAACCTTCCTGCATTCCCTGCAGATAGAGAAATCACTCACTTTGTAACAAGTTCACAGAAGAGGGTGACCATGGAGTCGGGGTGCAGACTGGTTGGAGCCAAGTAGTAGGCAGAGAAAAGATGACCAACGGAAAAAGAGCAAAACGACCCTTTAGCCTATAGCGTTCTTATGTGTTGTTTGGTTAATACTATAAAGAGCCTGTGCAGTTGCAATAAGGAGGCTGGCGCATTCTAAAATACGCTGGTCACGGAATGGTATGTCGTGCCTGTCTCTACAACAACATATGGTGACCAGAGACCTGATCTGATGAAACTTGAGGGCTGCAAGGCGACGTGCAGCGGAGCCTGAAGCTGAGAGCTGGGGGGTAGCTGCCAGGCCCATACCAGTATACAGACACCTGATCAGGTGAGCTGCCCGG
>VZTU01031768.1:839-21988 GCA_013400835.1 Zapornia atra
CGGGGGCTGCGTGGGCCGCGCCACGGGCCGGGGGCTGCGTGGGCCGCACCACGGGCCGGGGCTGCGTGGCACCTCGGGCAGCGAGCACCCAGCAGCAGAGCGCAGCACTGGAGAGGAAAGGCAGCCTGCATCTCAGCAGGAGGGTCTGCCAACCAGAGGAGAGGTTCTGACCAAGCACTCAAGCTGTGTGTGCATCCAGGGACATCTTCCCCTCCTCTGCAAACAAGAGGGGTGATCTCTGATGCAAACAGGCTGACCCCCACCGGGCTGTGGCCTGGAGGAGCTGCCTCCTGCAGCCATGTGGAGGGAGATTTTTGGAAGGATGCTTTTGCAGCAGAATTTGAAGACTGACCTGCTGGGTGGGGTAAGAGTATGGGCATTTCCTGGGGTGCCCCAAGGGCTCCCAAAGCAGGGCTCACACTGCGACCTGCAGAGCCCAGCACTAGAGGAGACTGTTCTCCCCCAGGACATGAGAAGGGAAAGCGATGTGAGCTTTAGCCATGTCCTAGAAGGAGGCAGTGGGAAACACACCAGAGCTGTTTGGTGGTGTATGGGGTGTCCTGACCGTGGCCAGGGTGCCAGCCTGGATCAGCAGCACTGTGTGTGTAGCCTGGGCTACATAAGATCCTTACGCTGGGTGCCCAAGCTGGACCAGCCACTGGGCAGAGCTGTGGACTGCTGAGGAGGTCCTGGCAGAAGAACAGCAGCTTGGAGATCTCTTCTAGGTGACTTCTCAGTCAGAAGTTTAAAAGCCACTGGCTGTGCCAGAGCCCTCAGACAGCAGAGCACACATTATGTGCCATGCCCCACCACCCCACCCCTTCAGAGCCTAGAAACAGGCCTCTGTAAAGAGCCAGGCCAGCACCCACCAACACACGCTGGGATCTCCATCTCTAACACAGCCAGGGTGAGGGGAAAGGGTGGCCCAAGAACACGACCAGCAGCTGTACAGGGCTGGGTGAGGACCAGAGCCTGCTGCTGAAGCAGAAAGGTGAGAGCAGCTCCAGACAGCACTGTAAGCACTCTGAGGACTTGACACCCCAGCAAAGGAGCAGCAGCAGGGTGATGGGTGCCCAGGCATCTGCCCACAGTGGAGCACAGGGAGGAAAGAGCCCCCATGCCCAGCTGGGATCAGCTACAGCCCAAGAGAAAGGTACCAAGCTGAGACCCAGCATAAGCATCTTAGCTTTGGACAACAGAGTAGCTACACCAAGTTTATCTCATCCTCTCAGAGTGAGGTGCAAGTCAGGACAGCTGACAACATCACAGAACAACACACCATGTACCACAACCAGCTCCAGTACCTCACCTGACCAGGTACAGACCAGCATTTAAGTCATTTGCTTTGTGCAAAGCTCACATCACCTTCTAAATGACACCTGTTGTAGGGCTGCATAGCCAGTCACACCATTACCCACCTGAAAGTGGCACTCCATGTAACTGGGAACAGGATGGAAGGAAGAGTGGGGTGGAGGGTGGGCAACTGACACAGAAGTGCCCAAGCACCACATCAGCTCCTGCCCCAAACCAGCGCTGGAGAAAGGTTTGGGGGCTCAGCTGTCTGTCCCACCCTATCCTGCAGGCAGTTCCTGGGGAACTGGGGGTTCCTAGGACTTGATGAGTACATGGAGCTCAGCAGATCACATGAAGATAGTGTGGCTTGGGAGAACTACAAGCCAAAACCTGGTCTGTAGAAGAGGAGACCTTAAGGGCAGGCTCTATTTTGCCTGTCTGTGCCTAGGAAAGCTGGCTTTGAATTTGACCCTTGCCTAAAGGGTGTCCATGATAAGCAGGATGAATCCTCTCAGGATGTGTCTGGCCTCCTCATGACAAAGGGAACCCAAACACCATTCCCAGGTGGCTGCAGTTTGGCAACACAAATCCTCACCCTCACACATGGCAGTGCTGCACTGCTGCCAGCAGCTCAGCCTGACAGAGGGACCCCAGCAGCTGGGCTCAGGCTCTGCTGGGTTTGCTGGTTGGTCCCAGCCCACCAAAGTGCATGTTTGGGGGTCCCAGGAGAGGTGCTACACACAGGGAGCAAACAGTGTCATTGCTCATCTCGTGCTCTCCAGCAGCTGCTCTTCCCTTGAGCAAGGTCACCTATCTCCTGCCTCAGAGGAGCCTCAGCACAGGCTGCCAGCAGCTGCCTCCTGAACAACTACTGAGGTTTGGTTGTGCTGAGTCTAACTCTCAGCTCAGAGCAGACTGGATCCCCAAGCTGTGCACTTCCAAGTGCTAGAACACACCAGAATATCCTACTGAACACAACCCTCTGTACAAGCTGCTTGGAAATCATCTTCCTAATGGGGTTTTTTTCCTGGGCAGACAGACAACTCCATCCTCCTCCCTGTAGCTCCTCCAGCTGCACTCAGCCCCTCTCTGTACTGAGACTTTCCTTCCTGACCTGCCCACACAGACAAACTGCCAGAACTACAGCACAAGCCTGAAACCAGCACAACCAGGATTAGCAACATCCTCAGGAGGTAAGAAAGTGTTAAACTCCATTCTGGGCTGACTGGATCAAGTTGCTAATTGCTAGCAGCTGGCTGCTGGGGAAGGAAACCCTGGTACCATCAGCCCAGAGCAGGAAAAACCTACAGAACACACAAGGGTTTGTCCCAGTACACCCAGCAAATATTGTATCTGCAGAGCTGATCCATCCCTCTGCAGAGGAGCACTGGCTGTGACCCAGCACAGCACCATGCCTGGGACCTGACCCAAGGTTGGGCACAGCAGCGCAGGAGGGAGCTGTTCTTCAGTGATGTGTATGGAGAAGGTGGGACTTGGAGCTCCTCCAGGTACTGTTCTCCCTCCAGAGATCCATTATGGAGCTTTGGCATGTTTGCAAGCCTCTCTAGATCCCAGCTGAAACAGGCATTTAACTGGTTCCTTCACAGATCATTACCTGGGAGAGGGACCTCGGGCTGGCTGCAGGAATCCCTCTGCAGATGTCCATCACACCAAGGAACTCCACAGTCAGGATGGAGACTCAGAGCTGTGTGCACGATGCTCTCCATGTGTCACAAGAGAATCCCTCCTAAGTCAAAGTGTCCCCAGAGGAGGGGCAGTCAGGATGGCTGGACACCAGCCCCTAACACTCCT
This sequence comes from Zapornia atra, assembly GCA_013400835.1. Lineage (NCBI taxonomy): Eukaryota > Metazoa > Chordata > Aves > Gruiformes > Rallidae > Zapornia > Zapornia atra. The sequence continues at coordinate 3,945 of VZTU01031768.1, forward strand.
AAAGGCGCTCAAGGAGGAACCAGCAAAGCTACTGCTGGGGACAGGATCTGAAGCCTGAGGAAACAGAGGCTGGAAAGTGTGATTTCCATTCTTCTAGCTCCAGGATGATGGCAGAACATTCTCCCTGCCTCAGAATTCATCAGAAACACCCCAAACCCAGCAGTCCTCCTCAGGAACACATGCTCACAGCCCATGCAGCTCCAGCTTGGACCAAGCAGAATCCCCTGATGAAGCTGTTTCACAGACAGGACTCTGAGCACTTCAAGCATCTTCCTGGGTTTACAGTTCAAATACTCCTTGCTGCTAGTAGCAATTTTGGTTTATTTAAGCAGGGTTTTAAGCCCCAGTCACCTCCTCCCTCTACATTCCTATTTGCCATTAAGGAGGACTCCCCCTTGGCAGCGCTGCTGGGGGTGGGGACAGTGACCTGCAGCAGAGGAACCACCTTCTGGTGAAGCCAGTTGCTGCCATGAGCAGGGCTGCTGGCCTGAAGAGACAGCCACCCAGAACTGCTGGGAGGTGAATGGGTGGGACCAGTGCTGGACATGTGGGTGCCCTGAGAGGAGGCAGCAGCAAGCTTTCCCTTAGGGGATCCTGGAGCACAGTCTCTGTGCCCATCCCGAGATGGAGCCAGGTAGTGCAGGGAGAGGTGTCTGCATGATGACACCAAAATGACATCCTGAGGAGGACACCAAGCTGAGGGGTGTGGTTGATGCAGTAGAAGGAAAGGAGCCATCCAGAGGGATCCTGGCAGGCTGGAATGATGGGCCCAAGGGAAGCTGATGAGGTTCAGCACTGCCAAGGGTCAGGGGCTGCACTTGGGCTGGAGGAATCCCAGACATAGAGACTGGGAGAGCAGCTCCTGGGGAGCAGCCCTGCTGAGAAGGACCTGGGGGTTCTGCTGGATGAGAAACTCCCCCTGAGCCAGCAGTGGCTCTGGCAGCTGGGAAGGGAGATGGGATCCTGGGCTCCATCAGCAGAGGGGTGGCAGCAGGGACAGGGAGGGGATTGTCCCTCTCTGCTCTGCCCTGGGAGGCCCCAGCTGGAGTCCTGTGTCCAGAGCTGGGGCCCAACACAAGAGAGATGTGGGGCTGTTGGAGAGGGGTCAGAGGAGCCAGGGAGATGCTCAGAGGGCTGGAGCAGCTCCCCTATGGAGAGAGGCTGAGGGAGCTGGGCTGGGTCAGCCTGGAGAAGAGAAGGCTGTGGGGGGACCTCACTGCAGCCTGCCAGTCCCTGAAGGGAGCAGAGACACAGGAGGGGAATCAGCTTGTTAAAGGGCAGAGACTGGCAGGACAAGGGGGATGGAGTGAAGCTGGAGGAGGGAAGGGTTAGATTAGATATTAGGGGGAAGTTCTTTGCAGAGAGAGTGGTGAGGGGCTGGAACAGGCTGCCCAGAGAGGGGGTGGGTGCCCCATCCCTGGGGGTGTTCAAGGCCAGGTTGGATGGGGCCCTGGGCAACCTTGTGTAGCTCCAGGCCTGGAGGTTGGTGGCCCTGCCTATGTCAGGGGGTTGGAGCTCTGTGACCCTTGGGGTCCCTTCCAACCCAGCCCAGTCTGGGATTCTATGATCCATGTGTAGCACCTGGATAAACCAAGCACAGTGATGCCAAAGGTTTACACGATAGACAATAACAGAAGCTGGGCAGGCCCAGCAAGATCCTGGCATGAAGCACAAGGCTGCAGCAGGAGTTCTTTGATATGGGCATCAAAAGAGATGGCCAGAAAGAACATAAACCCCTGGCAAGGTTAGGAACATGGTGGAGGGAACACACATAGGGTGGGAACAGTGACACCACAAAGTGATGTCCAGAGCAGGAACATCTGGACAGCTGAATGAGATTTTATGTGAAAGGGTTGTGTTAATCAAGACACAGCAACAGGCAAAGGGAGACAGGAATAGTGATCTTTGGAGTGGCATGAGAAGACCTGGCACCACAAGAGACTCTAAAGAACACATGGGCTCTGCAAGGGACCACAGCATGTGGGAGTGGCACATGGGGGGGGACAGGGACATGGCTGAGCTCAGGGACATGGTAGAGCTCAGCAGCAGCATGGGAACATCAAGGTCTGGGTGGGTTTTGTGGTCACTCTCTTGATGGGTGGGTGACAGGACTGGCCTGAGGCTGAGGAGGGGTTGAACCTCGTTACCCAAGTTGCAGCCAAACATCTCACAGGGCTACTATGAACACAATGGCACCTCCCTCTTGCTAGATTTTTAGGAGAAAACCAGCATTCAGTCCCCTATAATGCAGCCATTTAACACTGGGAGAAGGTTCAGCCCAGGGACCCAAGCACGACAGGCTGCCTTACCTACAGCCCAGAGAGGGGTGAGTGGATTTCCAAAGGACTTGGAGCCCAACAAATCCTCCAGCATTCTCCCTGTTGCTGGTTGACCAGTCCCAGAGGAGTGGGGTGTCCTCAGTCTGTGAAGCAGCACAGGGCACTCTGGTCACAGCACCAGATTTGGGCACACATGGACACGTGCCATTTAACCCCTCAGAGCAACCAAGTCAGGATTAGAAGCCATTAGAAAGGCAAAGCCAACCCCATCACACTACCCATGGGCAGCTCCCAGCTCAGCTCATCCAAAACGACCCCAGGTACCCCAGGGTGAAGGTACTCAGTACTCAGAGGAACCTGGGGTACTTCCCAAAGCCCAGGCAGACCTGCCCAGCACACTGTGACTGCACAGACACACACTGCTCCCCAGGAACCCAAAACCCTGCAGCAGGGGAGCCTCATGCACCCCAGCAAGCCCCCCTCAGCAGAGGAGCAGCCCCCAGGCTCTAGTCCCACTGTTTCTGTGGGACAGAAGATGTGCACAAGGGGGAAGCTGGGTTTCCTCCTTTCCCCTGCCCAAGCAGCAGCTCTCCCCTCCCACACAGCACAGACAGCTGGCACCCAGGCAACTTCCCTCTGCTCCTTATACTGACACCTCTCCCCAGTTTTGGGGGCTTTTGTTTTGTTGTATTTCATTTTTTTTTAGGTGGCTGTTTATTATTTTCTTTAAACTGGCCTTAAAACTTACCAACTACAAGTTAGCAACAGTCCTCTCCAGACCTACAACCCTCCACTGCAAGAGCCTCACACAGCAACTGTACACATGACATGTTAACCACACAGATGACAGATGGGGTATTAAGAGCACTCAATCTAAACCACCTTCCTCCCTCCCCATCCTCAAGGGGCTCCACCATAATCTTTTACTTAACTGTACTCAGTCTTGCCTTCAGGAGATCAGGTTACTGAGTTGCAGAGTCACTGAGGCTGGAGATGATCCTCAGGAGAGCATCTAATCCACCTCCTGCTCCAAGCAGGGTTAGCACCAATTTCAGACAAGCCTGCACAGGGCTTTGTCCAGCTGGGTCTTAAAATCCTCCAAAGGTGGAGGCTCCCACATCTCTCTTGACAACCTCTCCCACTGCTTGACTTGTCTGCAGAGGGGAATCTCCAGCCCTTCTTGTGCAAGGCAGAACCTCCTGTTCCTTCAGCTGATGAGCACTGTCCCCTCAGTTAAAGAGCCTGTTTCTGTCCTCTTGATAATCTGCCCTCAGGCATCCCAGAGCCCTCTCTTGTCCCAGCTAACCCACCCTGGTTCCATCAACCTCTTCAGGGAAGCCAAACTGCAGCATTAAGTTCCTTAATATTCCCCCCATTCACCACTCTCCAGCCCAGGGCTCCATCCAGGGAAAGCTCTGGCTGGATTATGCCATGACTCCACTGGCTTCTTCATGGGCAAACTGGGGAGTAAGAGAGTTGATCCCACAGTGACACCAGAGCAGGGCTGAGCACTGTGCCATGCCCCTGTTTAGGGGCCATGTGGATCACATTCCCTCTGTAACTATTTTTGAGAGGTATCAGATGGCACTCCTTAACCCCCTTATTCCACACCGTACTGATGGGTGAAATGGAAGCTGAGATACAGCCACATTAACAGCAAATACAGCCCAAATACCACCACAGCCACTCAGGAGGGTGTCTCAGCTCAGAGCCACCCAGCCCCCAGCAGTGGCAAGGTGCCCCATTCGATCACACAGGCTATGCCAAAGATCAGCCCCTGCCCAGGAGCTGCCCCAGGGACCTGACACACTCCTGCTCTCAAAGAAAGCAGCCAAGTTTGGTCAGCAGCAGGGAACTCTGTTGGGATCCAGGTATAGGATGTCAACAGGCAACTGGTACAGGAATTGTATTAAAAACCACAATCTGAAGCCTTTTGGCATGTGATGTGTTCCCATCAGAGCACATGGAGCACTGAGCATGTTCTTTCTTTAATCTGACACTGGTTTGCTAATTCATCAGCTTCCCCAGGTCTCCTCTGGATGGGGTTAATCTCCACTGCCTGTTAGTTACCTGCTCCCACCCCACTGCCAAACACTGCCACAAGGTCTGTTTTCCCAAACTCTGGAACTCTTCAGCCTCCCCAGACAATGACACAGCAGCAGCGTGGATTCAGAGCTGCTTTGCCAGTTTGTTTTAACCAGACAGGTTCCAATCTCACTCAATTTTCAAAGGCTTTTCATAGAATCCCAGCCTGGGCTGGGTTGGAGGGGACCCCAAGGGTCACAGAGCTCCAACCCCCCTGCCACAGGCAGGGCCACCAACCTCCAGGCCTGGAGCTACACAAGGTTGCCCAGGGCCCCATCCAACCTGGCCTTGAACACCCCCAGGGATGGGGCACCCACCCCCTCTCTGGGCAGCCTGTTCCAGCCCCTCACCACTCTCTCTGTAAAATACTTCCCCCTAATATCCAATCTAAACCTTCCCTCCTCCAGCTTCACTCCATCCCCCTTGTCCTGCCATTGTCTGTCCTGTTGAAAAGCTGATTCCCCTCCTGTGTCTCTGCTCCCTTCAGGGACTGGCAGGCTGCAATGAGGTCCCCCCACAGCCTTCTCTTCTCCAGGCTGCCCCAGCCCAGCTCCCTCAGCCTCTCTCCACAGGGGAAGGCTTTTAAAGCATCACATCCCCTTCAGCACCCTGTGACCAGTACAACAGAAACTATTTCTATAGCCCAGTGAAGGTGAGGCCATCATCAGCTTCTCCCAAAGCCCTGGCAAAGTTTTAGCTCTCTGTATTGTTATGAGCAATCAGGTGGGGTTTTTTAACCTTTCCCAATATATTCACCATTCAGGAAATGTATTTTGTTATACAGATGTGTTACACAGATGTTAAACCAGCCCTTGCTATGATATTCACTATGCTTCTTCCATCATCTTTAGCTTCCCTTATTCATCTCCTGCCTCCCAAAACACCTACTTTACAGTAACAGCTACTTCTCTAGAACATGATTTTGGTTTTTGCAAATTGCTCCCAGTGGATTCTTTTAAAAAGGTAAAACAGGATTCTGGGATAGTGTCTTCCCAAACCCAGAAGGGAGGCAAAGAAAGTGGCCTGGAGCAGCAGGGCATACTCAGCCCCGAGCTGAGAGGCTGCTGGTTTGCATGAGGGTGGAAGCCAAACTCCAAGAGATGGTTCAGTGAAAATCAAACCAGAAATATGATTTTGAAACATCTCCTAATTTAACTGGCTACCCAGCTGTCAGCAAACCATGGCAGAACTGCTGACAGCCTGGGACCTTTCCACCTGCTTTACCTTTTCTTTTTTTGCAGATTTCCTCCTTTTTTGCAGTGTTTTTCAGGCAGGGCCGGTGGTGCAGCAATGGGACCCCCTGTCCTGGCCCTGCTGGGGTGTCACCCTGCACCTGTTCGGGGCTGCCAGCTCCCACAGCCCCCCCAGAAGGACCTTTTGGGCCCAGAGGTTCACTTGCCTTCTGGCTTCCCCAGGGAGCGGAGGGGCTGGGAGCGCTGGCACGTGGCCGGGATGCAGCAGCCGCTGATCATCCCTGGAGATGTGAGCTGGGGCTGTTCAGCCTGGAGAGAAGAAGACTCAGGGGGGACCTGATTAATGTCTCTCAATATCTTCAGGATGGGCTGCAGGGGAAATGGCCAGCCCCTTCTCAGTGTCTGTGGGGACAGGACAAGGGGCAATGGCTGCAAGTCAGAGCAGAGGAAGTTCCAGAGCAACCTGGGGCAGAACTTTTCCCCAGTGAGGGTGAGGGAGCCCTGGGACAGGCTGCCCAGGGGGTGTGGAGTCTCCATCTCTGGAGAGATTCCAGCCCTGTCTGGACGCCGCCCTGTGCAATATGAGCTGGGGAGCTGCTTTGGCAGGGGGTTGGACCCCAGGAGCTCTCCAGGGCCCTTCCAGCCCCTGTGATTCTGTGATAAAGCTGTTAGGAGTTCTGTAACATGTCTCTTCATAACACAAAGAGCTCAGTGCACCTGCTGCTGGAACACAGCCCTTGCCATTAGCTGGAGCAGCACCACTGGCTCTGCTTGAGCCTTCCCAAAACCCCAAAGGGTGAGAAGCCACACAGCTCCAAAAGGACGCCAAACTGGAGGAGGCTTTTCCAGTATCAGAAAGAAGCAAAAATTGCCACTCCTCACTGCATTCTGGAGAGCAAAGTAGCTCCAAATCCCAAAGAGCAGCAGTGCAGAGCGTGGCTGTGCCCCACAGCACAGCCCTGAGCCGGGGGACGGGGCGCTTCGTGTGCCCCGGGGGTACCGCTTCTCCAGAGCCTGAGCAGAGCGAGCACCAGCACAGGCAACTGGGAAGGCAGAATCTGGGTTCAGAGGGCTGTTCCTTTCTGCCTGAGCAAACTCTGTTTACTACACAAAGTGGTTTTTAAAGTTTCATTTATGAAGTGCCTGGCAGAGAGGGGACCAGGGAGCGACAGCGCTGCAGTGGCTGCACGGAGCCTGGAGGAGCCTCCAGAGAGGATTTCCAGGCAAGGGTAGCCACCTTCTGCTGGGTCTCCCCTTTCCTAGCACAATGCTACAAGATACAGTTTAGCTTCTCAATGTACAGAGATGAAAGTTCAATTAACTAAGAGTTCCAGCAAAATACCTCACCTGATTAAGGGCAGTTCAGAGAAGATCATAGAATGGTCTGGGTTGGAAGGGACCCCAAGGGTCACAGAGCTCCAACCCCCCTGCCCCAGGCAGGGCCACCAACCTCCAGGTCTGGAGCTACACAAGGTTGCCCCATCCAACCTGGCCTTGAACACCTCCAGGGATGGGGCATCAAAGATCTTTGCTTAAAGATCTTTGCTTACAACATATTTCAAGCAATCAAACCAACTGTTTTGGTTATAAACAAAAGACAAGCACACTGACAATGCCCTAGCAGCATTTCATTGCTATGGAAACCCAGAAGGGTCGATTCTGATCAAATTTTCCTCAAGACAGACCAGAAAACAGGAGCCCACAAAGATTTAGCAATTCCACAGAAGGCAGGTAGCTGCAGGAAAATCCTGGGATTGTGCAAGGCAAAGAGAAGACTGGGAACAGGAGAGATGGGGGGAAGGAGTGAGTAAAGTAACGATGGCTAGACACACAAAAAAGATCCCATTTAGCTCTTTTCCATATTGAAAACGAGCTGAAATTAAAAAACAACAAATTAAAAAGGAGGAAATGAAATTCCATGACATACCATGTGCACTAAGCCTCTGGGACATATTGCCACAGAGCAACATGGGAGTAATTCAATAAAGTACTGGAAGTGGATCTCCATAAGAAGAACATCTGCAATTCTATTAGCAGAGTAAAAGAAGTAGTACACTGGATATAAATTTTCAACCAGCCAGGCCCCAGCAAAGCAGTAATGAAGACAGCCAGGCAGTTGTCTCCCACTCAGGCAGGTTGTTCTGCATTCAAGTTGTGGGGCTTTGAGGTACACCGTGCCAAGCCTGAGATAAGATGGGTGTGGAGTAGGTGGGCTGTGATCTAACCCAGCTTGGCAAGCTTCATGTCTGTGTACAGAGATTGCATTTCACTTTTCAGCAGCTTCTCAAGAAGAGAACCACAACTACCCACCTTCTGGGTTGGGTTTTTTTTCTTTGAAGCAAAGATTATCCTCCATGAGACAAAAAGGGCAGATGAAATTTCAGGCAGACCCATTAAATCAATACCTGCAGAGCAGTGAGAGACCCTGGAATGCTCTGGTGGAAACACAAGGCTGTTTTGGAAAGTTCTCAACACCTCAAAAAAATGGGTTTACTGGGGGAATAATCAGATTTTTATCTGGAAGGGCTGCTACTGGAAAGCCCCATGGTTAACCCTAACAAGGGCGCTCTCAGAGGCAGCTTCCTGCAGATTCACACTCCTGTGTTTTAGGCTAAACACGAGTCTGAGAGTGACAAAACTGGCAGTAGATGGATCAGGAGAGGACAGGGAGGTCCACATCTTCCCAGCAGAAGAGGAGAGCTAACACAGGTGATGCACAGCCACAAAACTCACACTGTGGCAGGAGCTGCTGGGTCCTGGAGGCTGGGAACACATGTGTGTCCCCCACTTTCCCACTGTCCACAAGCCAGTCACTGCCAGCCCCAGCTGTCACACATCTGACTCAGCCCTAGCCCTGAAACATTGCAGCAAGCATGTCTGATTGAGAGCCCAAACACCACGGGCTTTCCAGACAGCCCCAGCCCCAGGAGCCACTTCTGTCCAGGGGAACAACAACATCCAGCTTCCCATTTCTACCCAACAAAGGATCCCGTGGGTCCCAGAGGCCCAGGCACACGATGCTGCGGGAGTGCCCACCATCTGGGAACCCTCCACAGAAAAACAGGGCACAGAGAGCCACCATCTCCCTGCCAGCCAGGGAGGAAAGCCTCCACCTCCCAGCACTGCCCCCTCTACAAATTCCCCTCCATTTCCAGCAAGTCTCCAAAGGCATTTGTGCTTTAGCCAAGGACAGAAACACACAGGGAGGAGAGCTGATTGCAAGCAGAGAGCCATGTCACACGGGAAGGACCCTACCTGCCTTGCCCAGGGCCTGCTGAGCACAGGGAACAACTGCCATGTCTCTTTAGAGCTCCATAGCTTGAGCCAGGCTGCAGTTTCGACATTCCTTGCAACTTTCCACCAGCACTCGATATGTTCAAACTTGAGTACCTCCTCCCTCCTCCCTCCCTCCCCACACACAGACAGGCCCAGGAGATGGCCCTGCCTCTATCATCCCAGTTCCTATAGCAACTCCTGACCCAGCAGATGGAAACAGAGCTGTTTTCTAGGCAAATCTCCCTTCTTGGATTCCTCTGCTCTTCCCTGCTGTTGGCCCCTCCTTGCTCCAGCGCTCTCCCCAGGGGCTGCTCTGCTGGCACTTGGCCCAGACTTTGCCTGGAGGAAGGCCAAGCTTTGAATTCATTTAGTAAAACCACAACATAAAGCAGCTCTCCTGCTCAGGAAGCAGGGCCCGTGTAGTCCCAGGGGCAAGCCAGGCCCCGGCCCGGCACCGCAGAGCCAGCCTGCACCTTCTTGTTTAACATGGCTGCCCGTGCTCACAGGAGAAGGCCCAGCACCCAGCCCCTCACCTTCAGCAGGCCCCATCGCCCACAGGGAAAGGTAAAAGGCAGAGACAGAACCAGATGCTTATTAAGCAAGTCCAGGTGATGGGATGCTCCTCAGACACCTTGACCTGTGCTTCTAAAGTCCTTCCTGGAAGACAGAGCACCCGGAGGCGGCACCGGGGCTCAGTGTGCTCATGACAACAGCTCACCCCGTGGCTTTCCTTGGGTTGGGGTCCCACAGGGATGAAGATCACTGCTGCAGCTGCCTGACAGCTGCACAACACCACATTCATTGCCTTTTCACTTAAAAATAAGAACTGGAGGGGAAAATACCAAACTCAGTACCAGAATGAGGCACCTGCGGGGAGATAACTACCAAGGGTGACATCTGGAACATCACAGGCAGGTGACATTGCCAAGGCTCCGTGGTGGTAGGACAAGCAGGACCAGAGGAGGCAGTGACATGGCCATGGGGGCCAGCAGGCTGTGGGGACCTCAGGGAGACCACCCACATACTGCCAAGGCACCACCGCAGGGCACAGCCACAGGGCTCAAAGCTGCTCCTCAGCTGCACAGCCCTGCAGAGCCCATCCACCTCCAGCACCAGCTGCCACCCAGGGCCAGGCTCCGCAGCAAAGCCCTGGAGCAGGGCTGCAGGCTGCCACTCACCTGGCTGACAAGGACGCTGGACTTGAGAGCAATGTCACCTGCCATCACTACTAAGATCCCCCAGTCAGGGGACCAGCAGCAGGGACCACAACAGCAGCAGGAGACCAAGGAGCAGAAGTCCTTTGCTGACCTGCCCGTTGGGAAACACAGGTGCTGCTCTGCCTCCTGCAAGGAAGCTGCTGGACAAGGGAAGGGCTGTGAGGGCCTGCCTGGCACCCCAGCAGGGCAGGTGTCCCCAGGGGCCAGCACTGCAGGGCCATGACAGCAGCAGGTGCCAGTGCTGTACTGGAGGGACACGAGCAGGGACTCCGCAGCGGGAGGCTGAGCAGCAGAGACAGCAGCAACTGAGGGATTTGGGGGTTTCAAAAGAAAAAAAGGAAGCAGACATGAAACACAGTGTGCTGACATTAAGCCCTGACTGGAAAATACAGCTGTGAGCTGTAAGACATGGTCATACATCCAGCCAGATGCCACCTTGCTTCCATCTTCCATGCTCCCTCCCTACCCCATCTCAGACACTTTTCTGTTGATGCAGAGGTGGATAGTGTGTTTCTTTTTTCCCCACTTTGGGTAATTTGTCCATGTTTGAGTCTGTTAATCACCTCAGAGGGATGGGACAATCCCTAAGGCTCATATACAGTTCGGGGCAGAAACACAAGTAGGGTGGAGGTGGAAAGACATGAGACCTCTCCCTGCTTGGGAAGCCCTGCTCCAAGGTGGCAGGGGGGGGGTGTAGTGATTCAGGTAACACAAGGCACTCTCCTGCCAAAATAAGGATGCCTGCCCTCTCAACATAATGATGCACAGGGACCAAGCAGGCTCAGCCTCTGGGGTAAACTGGGATCAAAAGGATTTCCTTTGGAGGGCACAGGGCAGTTTGTGGCAAAGGGCACCTCCAAGGAGCCCAGGAGGGACAGCAGGAAGAGCGTGAAAGCAGATGCATGTCACAGGAGCAACATCAAAGGTCTGGAGAAAGCTCCCCATTCTCCCCAGCACTGGGAAGAGCCACAGCTCAACGTGCAAACAGCTTTGAGGAGCTCCTTTCCCTGGGGAAGGCTGGTGCCATGGAGGCACAGCACACTGCTGGGAAACTGCTGACCCAGCAGTTCGACTCACTGGTGCCTTCGGGTCTTCACACAGCACCGGCTCTGCTGGAGGCCCTCTGAACTGGAACACCAGCCCACGGTAGGTGTTCACTAATTAATGGAGGCACAAAGCAAAGCAGAACAGAGTCTTTTTCCACTGGAATGAGCCCAAATATGCACAACAACAGATTCTGCTCAGAGCTATTGCACACTGAAGTACTTGAGAGAGCTCTGCATCTCGCATGGCAGAGGAAGCATACTTCTGCACTAGCATCACCAGCTCACAAACTGTGTATTTCAGAGATTTCTTAATGACCTCATAGCAGCACATGTGACCAGTAAGTCATCTTCTCAAAGGACCAGAAATAACATCAACAGACCCTGTTTTGGTTTTGCACAGAACAGCTTTCTGCAGCACGAGCAGGTTTCCAAATGGTGAGAGAGCAGAGCCAGCTCAGGCCAGGGCTGGCACTGTTAGAGAGTCTCCAACAGATTATGTTTGGCTTCAGAAAAGATCAGACCAATTAATAAATGAAGACCCATTAGCAGAGAGTAAATTCCATATACAAATTTAGAAACTAAAGAGCTTGTTTATCCCAATGTGGGACAATTTGGCTGGTTTTAAGGCATCTATACTGTACTCCTCACTCCAGAAATATTTCAGAAGCCTCATGAAAGGGGCTAAAAGGTGGTTTCACAAAATGGAAAAAAGAAAAAGCTGTGAAAGTGTCCTTAATTGTTTACAAACCAGACATGCTGCAAGGGGCTTACAACCAGCTGCTGCTTCCAGCGCTTCAGTACAGCCCCTGTGCTGCTCAGCTTCGCTCCAGTGAAGCAGGAGCTTGAAATGAGCAGGGGATGAGCTGGGGAATGGGTCACACTGAAATCCCAGAGTCGCCTTTTGCTGCCCCAGAGTCACCGTGTGATCAGGTGGCAACAGAGATGAAGCCACAGTGATGAGCGTGCTGATGCTAAGGTGAGGGCAACCAGACACACAGCTACAGGCAGACCGATGGCCTCGAACCTCACAGACCTCTCCACTGCACCCAGCACAAGGCTCTTTGAGGGAGAGCTACATCATCACACTGCAGAGGTCAGCGTCAAGGGGCATGCAGCAGAGCTGTGCCTCGGAGCCAGGGAGCAGCCCCAGGTACCACCGGTGAGGGGGGAACACACATCCAGGTGAGAGGAAGGAAAAAACCCAATTCAAATACCACCTAAAAGCCTTTTCAGCCAGATCCCTCCCACAGCAAAACAAGTCACCCCCCAGGCCACCCATCCCTCCACAGTGGCTCTGCCCCATGGTCCTCACCCTCCCTGCCTTCTCAGTGTCCTCCTAGCCTAGCTATGGCAGGACCTCTTCATGCCTTTAGCCCAGAAGGCCAGAGCAGGTCTCTGTGACCCCAGTAAGCACCAAAGCCTCGCATCAGACTGGCCCAGAACATCACCTGAGCAGTCTCTGGCTAGGCAGGCACAAAGGAGTTGAAGAGCACAGGGCAGACCCACTAAGGGGGCTGGACATGTCCAAGTTTTCCTTCTTTCACTGAGAGGCTGTGAAAGCCAGCCTTCATCCTCACCTTTCCAGGAACTCTTGATGCCATGCAGAAGCTTGCTGTACAAGTGCTTTGTTTACACCTACAGACCTCTTCTGTCCTCACCCACAGTGTGACAGCACGTTCACTCCCACCCTACGCCAGCTCAAGCACCTGCTCAGCCTGGCTCTGCTAGCACCCTCCTTCCACTGCCAAGGAAGCCACCTCCAGCCACATGCCAGGGAAAAGGGGGACACAGGACAGAGCTCTGCTCAGTGGGGAGGGCAAGTCTGGGAAGTATGCACATCATCCTCCAAGAAACACCCTTATGGCAAGGTGCTGACCAGAGCTCCACTGACAGAGGAAGGTTCAGAGATGACCAGAGCGCCTGTGGTGACATACAGACACCTGACATGGGACAGACCCTCCCCAAGCAGTACAAGAGAGGTCAGGGGTTCTGGGTGCTAGACAAGTGCTTGTCCTCCACTGTACACCTCCCACCCCATGCCAAGGAAGCCTTTCCTGCTCTGAAGAGAACAGAGTCCTCAAGAGGATAAATATCACAGCAGTGTGGTGTGTCTCCTCTGCCCCTCAGTAACTTCCTAAATCACTGGGACAGGCCCAACCTGTGGCCCAGCCATGGGATAGGTACATCCTCATGCCCCCAAGAGAAGCTTCTGCAGCTGAACCACGCTGCTGGTTTCCAAGGGCAAAGACATCTGCTCAGCAGAGCCCTGTCCTGCCAGGATATGGGAGCTGAGGAGGCCTCAGCACCACTCTGCCACAACTCTCCCACCCAGGGACAAGAACAGCTGGGATGGTTGCAGTGGAGGAATGACAACTCCTCTCCAGCACCCAAAGTCTCACTCAGAGCTTTTAACAGTACCAGGGAGGAGCCGAACAGCAGCAGGCTCCCATGGGCCCTGTCTTTTAAACAGCACAGCCCAGGCTGCTACACTGTGGGCTGCCTCAAAGATGGGGATGAGAGCAGAAAGAAACACCCTGGGTCAGAACAAGTGGAGCAAGATCAATTTAGATTCAGTTCTTGCAATGCCAAAGCCCCAGTGAACAACGTCACCCAGAGGAGGGGTGAACTCCCAGCACAGAGCAGCACCCAGCTTGTCAACACTCCCCCCAGCCTTCTTCACCAGTGTAACTGTGAGAAATGGGCAGAGAAAACCACTGTCTGCCAAGAGACATCCCTCCCTATCCCTGGACACTGGGACCAGCCCAAGCAGGACCTCTGCGACCTCTCTGCCTTACTCTTGCCTGCACCATGAGCCAGGTCCCCTCTGGTGCTGTGCCGCAGTGAGCGCGTCAGGAGGGTGGCTGCGGCTCCAAGGACGGGCTCAGCTCCCATCTCAGCCTCTGCCCTGGGTGTCTGGCACCAGCCCCTGGAAGCAGTCAGCACGTTAGCAGGCACAAGGCCTCCTTCCAAGCTGACCTTTCTTCCTGAGGAACTAAACAATAGTAAAAGCTCTGAGCCCTGTCCTTCATGAATTCCTCCCCCACCACCGCAGCAGCAGGCCAGCTCTTCCTGCCCTCCACCAGTGCAATGAGTTTGGCATAAGGAGAGTTCTGCATGGGTCCCAGGCCTGCTGGGGACAGAGCCCTGCTATCTCACCTGCAGAGACGCTTCCCCAAGTCTGTTCCTCTCTCCCAGAAGTTCCCCAGGTGGCAGCGATGCTGCTACAGCTCCTTCACCAGCAACACAAAGACAGACCCCTGCAAAAACACCACAGAATCCTCACAGAACAGTTGGGTGCTCTGGGTGGGACAGGGGCTCAGAGCTCCCCAGTGCCACCCCTGCCATGGGTAGGGATACCCCTTACCAGCCCAGGGTGCCCAAAGCCCCATCCAGCCTGGCCTTGAACCCTGCCAGGGAGGGGGCAAGTAAGCAGTGCATGAAGACCTGGTGGTAAAACAAGAGTTGCCAGCCAAAGTCAGTCTCCAGCTGACACCCCTGAAGTCTCACACAGCTGCTGCTCCAGGACCCTCCGGCCTTATGACCCCAAACCTGCCCTCTGCACTGCTGTCCAGAGCTAGCATGCAGAGAGCAGCTGACAACAGCAGTTACCACATTTCTGCCATTCCTCAGCAAGGACTATCTCCTTCAAATAACCCAAAAGGTGCAGAGTCCACACTCCCAGCCCTGTTTTGCTGGCTCTGGTATGGAAACAAAAGGCAGGACCATGCTCTTGGGCCTGCAGCTCAGCTGGGCAGGATACCAAAGGGCTCCCCTGCACAGCACGAGGGGGAATTCACAGCCAGCCCAAGGACACTGCTGCTTGCTCCACACCACCAGACTCATCTGACCCAGCACTGGGTTTGCACTCGAACAGGAACACCATGTCAGTCTCCAAAGCAAAAGACAGTGCTGAGCAAGACCACACCAGCCCATGGGAGCTCTCATTTCCAGTGCCAGTGAAGCATGCACATCCTTTCTGGATCTCCCTGTTACAGAGGGGGATGCACAGTCCGGGGATGCAGCCAGGTTTGAGTCCAGCAACAAGGCCTTGGCCAGAGAAGCTTCCACCTCCTCAGCAGCTCCCTGCATCTCAGCCATCTCCCTCCCAAGCAAGCCAAGGGGTGCTGCAGTCTGCAGTTCTGCCTGAAGGAGCCCGGCCCAGCCACAGCAGCAGGCCCCTGCTCTGGCCTGTGTGCCACTCACAGGCACCCACCACAGCAGCAGGCCCCTGCTCTGGCCTGTGTGCCACTCACAGATACCCACCACAGCAGCAGGCCCCTGCTCTGGCCTGTGTGCCACTCACAGACACCCACCACAGCAGCAGGCCCCTGCTCTGGCCTGTGTGCCACTCACAGACACCCACGGTGTCTGGAAGCTCGTGGCATTTCTGAAGTCATGTTTACTGCTCAGATGCAGAAAGCTGTTCTGCTCCCCTTAATGCTGTGGGCCACAACAGCCTCCTCCCCTCCCCTCCCCTCGCTGCAAGGGGCTGGGAGGGGACAAGAAAAGGCACATGCCTTGTGCATGTGTGGCCTCAGCCTGGGCACGCAGCGGGCTGGCACCCCAGCCCACAGCCGGCATCAGGGCCAGGGGATGCTCAGTCCTCATCCCACACCTCCTGACGAGCCCCACTCCCATCTGGGCAGACACCCAGGGGCAAACACCCACATGCTCATCCCAACAACAGGGCATGTCCCACGAGCACTGCCTCACCCCAGGCAAACCTGAGACCCCCACTGAACAGGATCCCTGCCTTTTCCTGCAGAAGCAGCACTGGGGTTTGCTCCTATGTCCCACACCAGCACAGAAAAGACAGAGGGATTTGGATACATTACACATGACATTATTAGCCCTACTGGGATGTTTCCTAACAGCCTGCAATGTTTTTAAGCCTGCAGGATGAGGTAATTCAAACCTGACTCACACTGCAAGGTGGGTCACTAGGTACAACTCTCAAGCAAAAGCAAACAAAAGCTGGTCCAGCATGGTACAGTGCTCCATCCCTGATGTTTTCAGGACTTGGCCAGACAAAGCCATGGCTGAGTTGATCACATGCTGGAGACAGTCCCACTTCAAGCAGGAGGTCAGGCTGAAGACCTCCAGATGTCCTTTGCAACCCAGTATTTCCATCACTCTGTGACAGCAAATGAGAACAGGGAGAATAATTATTGCCAACAGCTTTATGAAAGACTCATGTTGACTTTCTCTGAAGAGATCTTTCTAGATTATATGAAAAGCTTGGTTAACAAAGATGTCAGCACTAACACAATCAGGGCTCATTCTTACTGGCAGGGACACTGGAGTACCAGTGTCTGAGTGCTGACGTATCACAGGGGTCTCAAAGGGTCAGCACACTGCGTCACACTGTCCTTGCACAGATTAACACCTGCTGCAAGAGATTGCTTTTTGGCATTTAACTTCAGCTCTGCATTCAAATGCAAAAGTTTGCAATAATTCCAAGAACACAGGTTAAAAACAAGACCCCCAATAGATCTCAAGACATTAGAAACAAGTAGAAAAATCACTTCCCACTATAAGTCTTTACTCTAGGGAGGTCTCAGAAGCACTGCTGCTATTTGGTGTCCTTCCAGTGCTGGGACAAGGCCAAAGAATGCTGTAGCAGAGACTGAACCACATCTAATCACTGGTGGATTCAGTCCTCTGGAAGAAGGCGGCGTGTCTACACACGGTGCTCTGGAGGGTGACGGGAAGCCAAGCACCAAGATGAGAGGGGATCAGCGGCCACCAGAGTAACCACCATCCATGGCAAACCTCCCAGCCCACAGTGCTGCTGGCATTGACCCGTGGGATCTCCACATAGCACTGACCAGCAAAGATCTTCCCAGGATAAAGCCCCAAAGCAAGACTGTTGTTAGAGGAGAATGAGGATGGATGGCATCACACCGGCGGGGGGAGAGGAAGGCCACTTTGGGAAGCTGGGTCACTTCAATAACATCTCTCGCAATCCAGACAAATGCAAAACACATGCACTTAAAAACAGCCTGTGAGATGAAGTTACAGCGTTGGGACCCTTGTCCAGGGCCAGAGTGAGGGAGCTCACTGCACAGCTAGCTCTGCCAGCCTGACGGTTTGTTCTCCTCAGCAGCTGAGTCATAGAATCATAGTATCGTAGGGGTTGGAAGGGACCTCAAGAGATCATCGGGTCCAACCCCCCTGCCAAAGCTCCCTAGGACATATCACTCAGATAGGTGTCCAGACAGGTCTTGAATCTCTCCAGAGAAGGAGACTCCACCACCTCCCTGGGCAGCCTGTCCCAGGGCTCCCTCACCCTCACTGGGGAAAAGTTCTTCCCCAGGTTGGTGTGGAACTTCCTGTGCTCCAGTGTACAGCCATTGCCCCTTGTCCTGTCCCCACAGACACTGAAAAGGGGCCGGCTGATTCCCCCTGCATCCCCTGCTTAAGATAATTATAGACTTTAATTAGGTCCCCCCTTAGTCTTCTCTTCTCAAGCCTGAAGAGTCCCAACTTACTCAGCCTTTCCTCACAGGGGAGATGCTCCAGGCCCCTAATCATCTTCGTAGCCCTTCTCTGGACTCTCTCCAGGAGATCCCTGTCCTTTTTAAACCAAGGAGCCCAGAACTGGACACAATACCCCAGGTGGGGACACAATACCCCAGGCGGGGAAGTCGCCGCACACGCGGCCAGCACCTCACCCCAAACAGTGCCCCAGCACTGGAGGCTCAGGCTGTGCATGTTCGCACAAGCACCCCAGCTCTGCTCCACTACAACTGCAGAAATGAAAGA
Organism: Zapornia atra; assembly: GCA_013400835.1. Lineage (NCBI taxonomy): Eukaryota > Metazoa > Chordata > Aves > Gruiformes > Rallidae > Zapornia > Zapornia atra. The sequence continues at coordinate 21,806 of VZTU01031768.1, forward strand.
TAAACACCCTAGAAGATCACATTACCCAGCACGAAGACGTGACAGCTCCTCAGGAACTCAGAAACAGCCCAGAGCCTTGTGAAAGCCACTCGCTGTAGGCTGCCATTGTCACCCCGGAGAACACTCCTACTCCACCTACTCATGCTACAGGCTGGGGGGGGGGGGGGGGGGGGTGGGGGGGTC
>VZTU01031770.1:0-10220 GCA_013400835.1 Zapornia atra
CCTTTATTTAACCCTTTGCTATGTATCCTACTGAATAATCAAGAATCAATAATTAAATACTTTTGTCCTAGTATATATGCTATGGTTTACAACTAGCAGACAATGTGGATTTGTTTTATTGTCTGGGTTAACACATAGCAATGACTTCTTAAATTAAATTTCAAATGTTTTAAATTCCTTTGATCAGAATCATATGAAATTTATTGTTTCATCTTAGTAGAATACTTCATTTTCCCACAGTTTTGGGTTTGGTTTTTTTTTTTTCCTTTAAAGCTTGTCCTATCTATTTCTCCTCCCACAAAATGTTCCTTTGCTTTATGAGTGAAAAAAAGGAAAGTAAATCAGCTTCCCCAACTGCTCTACTACTACTGTGTTGCTTTTGATAGATGTTTCCAGTAGAACCCCACACTGGATTTGCTGTATCAGCCATATTAGGCATTTCCTCACCAAGAGAGGAAAAGACCTTGTTAGCAATTGAGAGAAGAACAATTAAACTTATGAATGGGTTTAAAAAAAGATGCAGATGAGGGCATGCTTGAAAGAAATAAATGAAATTAAGAATAGAAAGAAAGAAAGTATAGAAAGAGGAAAAGAAAAATGAGAAAAGGAGAAATAACTATTGAGGAAATAGAAAGGAAAACTTACAATCAAACAATAAAACCCACAGAGCAATAAGAGTACAGAAGGAAGACACCGAAATTGGGACATCAATGTTAAAATAGATTCAGTAGGAAGGAATAAACCCCAAGTGGAATAAGGAATCTGAAAATGCATTTTAAAAGTCTTCTGAAGAGAATTATAAATGACACTATTTTTGAACAAAAAAGTGAATATTATCAAAATTTTGCATGAACTGAAAATAAAATAATGAAAAATTAGAGAAGGTCGATTGAGATGGACTGAAATGAAGAGGGAAAAGGAAAAGACATTGAAAAGTCCAAGTCATTCTGTAAATGCAACTTCCTGTAAATTTGGATTTTTTTATCTAAAAATGCTCAAAGTGTGATTCTGGGCTTGGGGTTCAGCAAACAGAATATTGCTTTGAGAAAGTTTTAAGTTACTCTTCTTTTGTATGTATATGTCATATAAACTGGTAACTCAATATATCAGTAAAATTTTATTACATTGAATTTTTGAAACTCAGTCTGAAAAAACTTAGATGATTGCTGTAAATGCAGATCAGCATCCATCCAATGATAACTTCATGTTAACTCATTCCATGTTCTTTATTTTGTTAATGTCAAGAAATTTTGGTCAGAACAATGCCTGTCTCCTTTTTTTTAGTGTGTTAAATCTGCAGTAATTGTTTTTCTTCCTCAATATATTGTAAGTAGCATAAAATCCAAATTGTTGAATGACTTTTCATAAGTAAACAGATAAATGGAAATAGCTATGGGAACATGATCCTGACAGGGGTACATAAATATGATGTTAAACAGTTATTTGACTAAACCATTTTCATATCTTTTGCTTTGGCATTCAGTAGCAGGTCAGTTTTTATCTCAAAAGTACTTTTTTTTTTGCCTACTTTTCTTTGCTTTTAGAGACTCAAACAAGTGATGTGTACAAGGCACATGCAATTGTTGAACTAAGCCATGGATGATGGCTCTTGCAACACTTAGCACAATAACAGCCCAGTCCTGTAACTTCAGCACAACCTTCCGAACTGGCATCTCTGTCATCTAAACTCTTTAGTATGTATCTCTGACACATCACTGAGCCCTGAAGGTGTTGGACTTGAAGAACTCCTACATAAGTCAGTGGAGCATATTTTTTAATCATTACTAATTCACTTCTCTGTAAAGAGAGGTTGTAAATATAAAGTGTAATGTTTGTACATGAGTCATATCATTATATCTATGAAAGTTACATGACCCACGTGTAAGTATTCCTCTCTTCTGGTCAGAAGCATACTTATTATGTGATGAGGTATTCCAGTATTTCACCATCCTTGCCATTCATATTATAGAGTGATGCTCAGAGCTGCAGTTTTCTAGCACATCTATGAGAAGTCAAGGCATTGGCCTAAACCCAAAGAGTCTTCTACATGTAGAAGATCACATATGCATGAGCACATACTTTCATATAGTTCTTGAATATTTCACTGTTTCACCGAATCATAGAATCACAAGGTTGGAAAAGACCTTTAAGATCAAGTTCAACCATTCCCATCCTACACCAAAAGATATCCCTAAGTACCCGATCTACCCTTTTTTTATACATGTTTGTTTGTTTGTTTGTTTGTTTGAAGGGACTATCTTTAGAATTACTTTATAATCTTTAAGTCTTAATGAGAAGAATTGCTAAGGAGAAGGTGTTTCAAAGGGTTATCTCGGGTTTGGGTAGTGGTGGTATTATTCCTGCAGTTTTTTCATTAATGTATAGGCAAGAAGTACTATTTTGGAGACTCTAGAAAGCAGACCAGTATTAGCCAAAATTAAACCTCCAATAATGAATACCAAACTGAAAGTTTAGTCCCAGAGGCGCAGTGTAGGACCAGAGTGTATACCGAGTTTATTTAGGAGCTTAAAAACACATTGTTTCAGGATGTAGTTCTAAGAAAGAGAAGCTTCATATGTCACAGAAGGGTTAATAAATTTCAGTACTTTTATGTTAGATATGGAAGATACCTTCCACACATGCAGCTACAGCAGCAGCTTTGAAGTCACAGCACAGCATCAGGGTTTCCTAGGATCAAACAGCATAGTGAATCATGTGGTGGTGGTGGGAGTTCAAGTTATCACAGTGGTGGCTCAGGTAATACTGACAGTAGTAACAGCTGTACCGAGAAGCTGTTCAGAATCATTCCATCCCCACACCCCTCTAAAAAACAATGGCAGGGTATTCAAGCCAAGCTTCTTCCAACTGATTAATTTTTAAGTGTAGTTTGCAGAGCCTCTAGGACAGACAACCTTTTGTCCCTTCACATCTGACAGTGCTAGTTGCAAAGAAGTATTTTTCACATATTTAGTTTAGTGTAGCAGCTTACATTATAGCAATCTACTAAATATAACTCTGTCGGCAAATGGAATTTTTCTGACCTTCTAAATCATGACTCTTCATCATATAAACACAAATTTGGAGAGGAAGTTTCTTGAAAATTTTCTGCTTTTCACTAAAGCACATTCCCAGTAAAAATATGTGAATCTTATAATTGACTTCAAAGCACACCAAACGGATTCCCTGATGCTTGCTGGCCTATGCAGAACAAATAAAAACAGAGTGTAAATGAACTCACTGATAGATGATGTCAGTTCAATTGAGCCATTACTAGCTACTAGATATGTGGATATGGTTTCATGTAAGGCAAGTCCTACTATTCCTACCTCCCCTCTCTCTAGGCAGTGTGGAAGTTCCTGATCTAATCCATTGTTTTCACAATAACATTTTAATCTATTGGTTTTTGGTTTGCCCTTTTGTCCTCATCATCTTTTACAGTCTGAACCATGTAGTATAGAATTTCTCTGAAAACACATGGATTTTATGGTTAACATGTCAGTAGATCAGACAAAGTTGCACTGTAAGTATGATAAATGAGTGCTCTTCGATTGCTTCTCTCTTTAGTGCTGTGGAACTAGGTCCTTTAAATAGTGAGGGAAGTCAGAGCTTGGTACTATGGACAGTATATCAAGTTCAGATACCTAAAAAATGAAATCAATCACAATCTCATTTCCAAAGTTGAATCAAAATAATTTCCAACACACTAGCAGAATTTACAGCTGTTTAGACAGCACTTAGTTTATATGCATTAATAGCAAAGCTTATTTTAGAAAGACAGGAAGATGGTCATAAACTGGTCATCACATTCCAATTAGCAAGTATTTCTAGCATTCTCTGCCACTATGAACTGCATCACATGACAAGATTAACAATTCTGGACAGTATACATCAGTGATCTCAGAACTGAAGACAGTGTTACGGGTCAAGCTTTGTGTTTTATTTTGGCACAAGCTAGCCTTGTGTTTCTCTTTTGCTATCACTTTCCTCCCCTCTCTTTGTTTTTACAAAATCTGTTAGCTCTTTTTTCATGTCCTCTGGTGCTATGATAGCTTTAGTAAGCTATCAAAAGCTACTTCTATCTGCTATAGCAGATGCCTAGAGCTATAGCGTGAAATCAAAGGAAATAAACTCTGTTGACATGATTGGTAGCATGTAGTCTATACATCATAGTAGGATTCAAAATTTGTCTTTGTAAAGCTCAAAGAGAATTTATTCTGTAGTTGTCTAAAAATCCTTATATTAAAAAAAAAAGAGTAGCTGAAATTAGGTGCAAATGAGTACCACATTCAAAGCCGATTTTCAGATGGCATAACGTCATAACTTCCCAGTGTAATTATGGTGGTTGATCTTGGATGAGAATCTGTTCCATAATAATTATACTGGAATACATAATATTAAGACTGAAATACAGTGTTTGCTTCTGCTACTGAAAAAAGTTATCATGCTTACTTTTTTGTCTATGCATTTAATACAGTAAAACAGCTGTAAATTTTATTTTAATTGAAAATTAGTTTGATACATATCATTTAAAATAAAGGTTATGATTGGTTTCTTTATTTCAGGTATTTGAATTTGATGTACTCTTTGCTTTCCTATACACTGAATCCCCCTAATATTTTAAGATCCTACATTCATTGTGCTTACTGACTGCCCTGGAGAGAAAAATGAATGCTGAGAACACATTCATCACAGTTATGAGATAACCTTTTATAATTAGTGACATGTCAATTACAAATTTTTTGATTGCTTAGAAAAGAAAATAAAAAGTTATTATTTCCTTTTTTTTTTTCATTTGGATCCAGAAATATGTAATTCTGTATCCTGGTTTCAGCTGAGACATAGTTAATGGTATAGTGCTGTGTTTTGAATTTAGGGTGAGGATAATGTTGCTCTTAGTTGTTGCTCAGTACTTGTGCTGCTTAGACTAAGTCAAGGACTTTTCAGCTTTCCACACACTTCCAGGTTGAACGAGAAGCTATGAGAGCACAGCCAGGACAGCTGACCCAGCCCAGTCAAAGGGATATTCCTTATCATATAATATGATGCTCTGTCTGTAACTGGGGAAGCGAGCTGGGAGGCAGGATTACTGCTCAGAAACAGACTGAGTAATAGGGCTTTTTTTATATTCTCCTTGAGAAGGGGGTGAGCAAGTGGTTGCACGGTGCGTAGCTGCCAGCTGAGACAAAACTATGACACTGCAGGAAAAAAATGTCTTGAGAAGGCAGTTTCACAGTCATCTGACCTTCTATGAGAAGAGCATATGAATTGCTAAAAGAAGAATTCAGATAAAACATCACAAATTTCTGAATGAAATCTATTTAGAAGCCAGTAACTTTTATAAAATCATAAAATTCAATCTTATTTGGTCTAGAAATAGGAAACTGCAAGGAAAGAAATTCCTTTAAAAGGCAGCTTCAGAGTCATCTGTATTTTTCTTACACTAAATAAAATCACAGAATCACAGAATCATAGGGATTGGAAGGGACCACAAGAGATCATTGGGTCCAACCCCTCTGCCAAGGCAGGCTCCCTAGCTCATATTGCACAGATAGGCATCCAGATGGGTCTTGAATATCTTCAGAGAAGGAGACTCCACCACCTCCCTGGGCAGCCTGTTCCAGTGCTCTGTCACCCTCACTGCGTAAAAGTTCTTTCGCATGTTGGTGCGGAACTTCTTATACTCTAACTTGCAGCCATTATCCCTTGCCCTGTCTCCAAAGACCACTGAAAAGGGGCTGGCCATTTTCCCCTGCATCCCATACTTAAGATATTAATAAACATTAATATGGTCCCCCCTTATTCTTCTCTTCTCTAGGCTGAACAGTCCCAGCTCACTCAGCCTTTCCTCATACGAGAGATGCTCCAGGCCCTTAATCATCTTCGTAGCCCTCCTCTGGACTCTCTCCAGGAGATCCCTGTCTTTTTAATACCAGGGAGCCCAGAACTGGACACAATACTCCAGGTGGGGCCTGACCAGGGCAGAGTAGAGGGGGAGGATCACCTCCTTCAACCTGCTGGCCACGCTCCTCTTGATGCACCCCAGGATCCCATTGGCTGTCTCTCCTAGCCACCAGGNAGCCACCCTGTCATCTACCAGGACCCCTAGGTGCTTCTTCGCATAGCTCCTCTCCAGCAGGTCATCCCCCAGCCTGTACTGATTCAAACAGTTATTTCTTCCCAGGTGCAAGACTCTACACTTTCTTTTATTGAACCTTATCTTGTTTCTCCCTGCCCAGCTCTCCAGCCTGTTGAGGTCTTGCTGAATGGCAGTGCAGTGTTCCTGCATGTCAGCCACCCCTCCCAGCTTTGTATCATCGGCGCACTTGCTGAGGGTGGATGCTATTCCCTCATCAAGGTCATCAGTGAAGATATTAAACAAGACCGGACCCAACACCAATACCTGGGGAACACCGCCAGTTACAGGTCTCCAATCAGACTCTGCTCCACTGATCACCACCCTCTGAGATCAGTCCGACAGCCAGTTCTCAACCCACCTCACTGTCCACTCATCTATCCCATGCTTTCTCAGCTTTGCTATCAGGATGTCATGGGAGACAGTATCAAAAGCCTTGCTGAATTCAAGGTTGACGACATCCACTGCTCTCCCTCCATCTACCCAGCCTGTGATGACATCATAAAAGGCTATGAGATTGGTCGAGCACGATCTCCCCTTGGTGAATCCATGGCTGACTACTCCTCATAACCTTCTTCTCTTCCAATTGCTTGGAGATGGCATCCAGAACAAGCTGTTCCATCACATTTCCAGGGACAGAAGTGAGGCTGACTGGCCTATAGTTCCTGGATAGTTCCTGGGAACCTCCTTCTTGCCCTTTTTAAAGACCGGAGTGCCACTGATTATCCTCCAGTCTTGTAATAAATAAAATCTTTGTAATTAAAAGTATCTTTTGTAAAATCAGAATATTCATTGGAAGTTCTCATATTACTTCAAATCAGTTTCCATTTCAAAAGAAAATAAAAAATATTTTCAGATTGTTTATCCCAAATAAATTTTCACTGGAAACTGTAACAAAACATTTTGTTTCTTTCTTGGCTTGCCCTGGTTTTATATTGCTCCTTATCGATTGCTTCTGAACATGTAAAAATGCTGAATTGTTTATGACTTCATAAGAAGCTTTACCTAGAACTAGGGAGAAAATCTAGGATGACTGCAACCACCCACCATTTATCTCTACAGTCATCTGGGCTAAAATGAGCTCCATGGAGCAGAGCCACAAGCATAGGCTATGGAGTACTAGTCACACATTACTGAAGGTAGATATTTCACTTTTATTTAGTGGACAGTTTCCTACTTGTCTAGATTAAGCTTCCCTGACTTCTAACACTTGATTACAGCAGGTATAGACACAAAACTTTATTTTTCATGCACTGAACTTTATGAATAGATTTCTAAGGTTCTGAATTTACTCATTAAGCTCCCCACTAAACATTTGTGTAAAAAATTGACCACAAATGCAGTTTTTCCCTAGAAACTAACAGATGAAAGATAAATAATTTTTTCTTATAATCAGTTAAAATATAGTCAATTCCACTCAGAAGCTGGGACAGAATATGATAGCTGGTGGGCCATTTGTGTTTGTGGGACTCTATTCTCTGAGGAAAGGAAAAGTGAATAGAGATTAAAAGCTATTTTATTCTGTTGGGCTTTGTGCTAGAAATTTCTGCTGCATCTTTTTGTCAGAGATCAACTTTGTCTTAGGAAAATATGCCTCTTTGGATCATGGATTCAAATAACAATGTACAGTACTTCACTAAGTTAATGTTCAGGAAAAAAATAGGAATCACTTTTAAACCCTGACATCAATAGCTTTTCCATGCAGCACAAGAAATGTTGGTGTCAGCACCAGTGCTGAGCCAAAGCAATTACATTGCAAGAGGTAAAAGTGATACAACTGCTATTCACTAAACACTTAGAAGACACACTTCAATCCTAGTTTTGAATAATAGAGGGGTTTATTATTTTTTTTTCTCCCAGAAATCATAGGAGGTGTTAACAAATGTCTAAAGGAAGGGCTTATCTGGAGCTTTTCCAATGTATTTGCACACTATTTTTTATGTTCAAGGTATTTTAACAAACTAAGCTGTCTTTTCAAAAATGCAAAAATTTAGGTACATAGATAATTGAGATTGTGCTTATACACAGAGTCTTAGTATCCAATAGAAGCTTACATTAAGATTGTCAAACTCCTCAAAGAGCTTCAGAAAATGAAGACATTGATTTTTCCTTCCTCTTCTAGGAAGCTCTAGTGTTGTTTTAAAGCTTTTCTTTTCTTTTTTTTTCATTTTAATAGTAAGACAGTAGTCAAGACAGTGGATTACAAGCTCTGTAAAAAAAATGCATTTCTTCAGGATTTAAAATATAGTAAGTATAATAGCACTAATTCTTGGAAGGTAAAATCATAATTTTCTTCTGTCACTAACATAAATATTGAATAATTTGTAAAATTTCTTCTTCCTTTGTTATCAGCTTTTCCTGATAGAAGGGATGAACTATTAGCATTGATGAGAAAATAATACACAAAATGGGTTTATAGTAAGTCTGGGCATGGGAATAACCAAAAAAAGTTCAATTTTAATCGCTACTCAAAGGAAAAATCATCACTTTTTCCCAAAATATTTTTCTTTCGTCACAGGTGTGTTTTTTGCAAAACTCCTACTTTCACTTCTGTTAATTATGTCCACTGCACTAAATAATTAATTCTAAGTTTGATCTATGTTCTCATTTAGGAATAACTACTGTGTTCTGTAATTCCTTGCCTCCTTAGTTAACTGTTCCTTTATTGAAGTCACCTTGGCTAATGTTCAAATGCTGCTAAGCTTCCAAATTGAGTTTCAGGATACAGTAACATTTGGAACACTCAAAACTCAGCCAGTATATAATTTTAGCATGATGCACTGCTCTGCAGTGCAAATTGAAGTTGATCAGGTCATAACACCTGCATAACACCTTCCGCATCTCAGGAGAGAGTATCTAGACTTTTCTTTTTTCTTACTGTTTCCTAATGCTTATCAATTTATCACAGATATGTCTGATACATTTGTACCACTTATTTTCTGAGAGTTTGGTCACAGTAACATAAAAAGTCTGGGGCTCAAAAAGTGACATTATAAACATTTGGAGTTTTTGCTCTGGAGTTTTGACATGAATCTGTTTTTTGTTAAGTTCAGGTGATTTTGTATACCAACATGTACTTGGCCCTGTCTTCTCTTCGGGTCCAGATTCTTTGAGGCAAGGTGTTTTCATGGGAGCTTAGATTTTATAATGATAATAAATTTATTCCAGTTTGTATACTACTGAAACTTCTATAGAAAATCAATTTTTTTATATAATTTAGGACTTTTTTTTTTTTTTTNTTTTTTTTTTTTAATTTGGGGGTTGGGGGAACATCCAGACTTGGACTTCTGGGTTCAACACGTCTTTCCAAAACTCAGCTCATCGGGAAGAAAAATTCCAGCTGATGGTTGGGCAGAACATGACAACCTTTGACTACAAGATCAAATAGAACTTCAAAAAGAGTGGTGCTGTCACATAACAGTTTCATCATGTTTCTTTACACCTCCACATGCTAACATTTCATAAAGACATGGTGAAGTCGTGACATATCTTATTCTTCAAATATGGTTGGGAATAATGTGACTTTTTAGTTAACTAATCACTCTTGCAAGATATCACCTTCAGGATGTTAACAAACATAGTAACACACTCTACTGTCAGTCATGCTTCTAATATCTTGTGACTTCTTTATGGCATACGACAGGAAAGAGTATTATTTGTGCAATCGCTGAGCAGCTTAAATCAAAATCAGCATAGAAAAGAAACAGAGACAAACTGAGCAATTCCAAACTGTCTTTTTTTTGTAGTTCAGCGCAGCAAGATTTATCTTCAGGACTTCATTCCTTCCCTAGAGTCACCTAGGAACAAAGAAGCAGGAGTGCTTTCCTACACTCGGGCGTTGGATGTAGATTCTTTTACTTTCAATATGAACTAAATCATCTTGGCCAAAATGAATTTAATTTATGAGGGAGAAAATAGGGCTGCTATTCAAGTGGGTCATATTCTTTCAAGATCAATATAATTTCACTGGTATTCTTGACTCTGTCAGAATGGCAAAGCTTTGTGAAGTTGTATTTGTTTCAAAAGAACATCCCTAAACTTTGTCATGGATTTAGTAACTAAAACACAGTCCTAAAAATAAATAAAT
>VZTU01031778.1:1913-12543 GCA_013400835.1 Zapornia atra
CCGGCCGCCGGCTCGCCCAGGCCGGGCAAAATGCAGAGCAGCGGAAAGAGCCCGCGGAGCCTTTTGTGGCTGGGGGGAAAAGTGCTTCTGTGTGGCGTGGGGTCAGCCCTGGCTTAGCGCTGGTACCACTACAACCCGCGCTGGTTGTGCAGAACATGATGCTAGTTAAAAATGTGTGTATGTGGGTGGGAGGAGTGGCCGTGCTCGGCCAGAGGTGTGTCCCCAGACGGAGGGGGGTGGTGTGGGGGGAAGTTTCCCGAGCTGTTTTGTAGCGAAAAGGAGCGAATGTTTGTTTCTGGAGACGCTGCACTGGCTGTAGATAACGCTGCTCGTAGCTTGGTATCTTGCGAGCTCAAATCTGCTTCATGAAAGTGCATGTAGGAGTGTCTGCTGCAGCAGAGCCGAGGCTTGTTGAATACAACCAAGTTTCAACAAAGTGTTTTCCTCGCTGAAGCAGATGTGTGTACTGCTGTAAACGGTGCTTCATGCTTCCATGTTTAATGTTTCACTGACCTTAAGAATATTTGTTAGGCTGTATATTCATAAAATTAACCTTTTTTTAAATAATCCATAATTATTATTCCTAAATCATGACTTGTTAGGTTCTGGTGTCACACTCTCATCCTCTATGAGAGGTGTGAATCTTGATGAGAAATGCTAGGTAGACTTCTGCAGGTTGTGTAGCTCTGTATTTCAAAGGTCCGTTTCAACTTAGTGTTTCCCAATTGGATTTTCGTTTACAAGTGTTGCAGAGGTAATAGCTGAGATTCGCGTGGTTGTTAAACACATGCATCAATTCAAGCAGGTTTGTAGTTAGTCTGCTGAAGTTGCTCAGCAGTTCCTCGCTACTCTCCTGCATGGAGTCTTTAATGGTGCAGATTCTGTGGAACACGCGGGCTGTGTGAACGGAAGCTGCATGAACGCTCTCCTCTGCTGCGTAACCTGAATTCATCCTGAATTTACAGATAAGGTCAAATTTTTCTATGCGATCCACGGTTAGTGCAGGGACTGCCATCTAGATGTACCTTGAGGAGTGGTCTGTAAGGTTGACTTTTCACCTGTGTTTAAGTTGCAGGTAAAGCTAGTCAGTCCTGCAGTGAAGGAATCACCCTGCCAGAAGTTGAGTCTGTGGAATGGGTAGCAGACCCCAGGCTGGTAGTTTAATGTATGTTAGCATTTCTGCTGTGAAGTTCTGGGGGCAGCAAGGCACAGGCACATCTTTCTTTGTAGAAAATAGGTGAGATAATCATTATCTTACTTTCATCTTGGTTAGCTACATTGCACTTAAAGGTTTCATGAATATACAATTTCATGTAAAACTAGGTATACATACAGAGCTAGCTCAGAAGTTTCAGTGCTAATTGGTGAAATTCTAATGTGCATGCTTTGCTTGTGAACTTGGTCCTGGTTTCTGTTTTCCAATAAAGTTATCAGGACACTTAGTAAAGGGAATCACTTCAATCCTGTAATGTGGAAGTACTGGGGGTAAAAATTAACCTAATTATAAACCAGTCAGTGTCTCTTGATTAGGCAGCTTTATGAGTCAATGCATTACTCCGGTTTCTGTATAGCTGGAAATTCAGCTGGAAATAAAAGCTTTCATTTAAATATTAAGTTCAATCATTTGAAAATAAAAATCTTTTTGACTGTGAATCAAAGAAAAGCTTCGTCTACCAGAGTTTGTGTGACTGAATATTCCAATAAAACTTTTAGGTGGAATGTGTGTCATGGCTTTGCTTGGTGATGAGAGATCATTAAAACTTGATGTTGTAGGATGACGTGAAAAGGAGAGAGCTTCAAGAGAGAATCATGCGTGGTTCTGATGTGGTATATTTTACCTTAGATCTGCCTCCTGTTATAAGAAGCAGAGAATCAGGAATAAGTTTGTTTTCTAGAACTGATGTCTAATATACATGGTATGTAGAGATAGCTGCATCTAGACCAATGGGAGGAACAGCTGAGTTCAGAATGATGGAGATAATTGAGAGGGCTGCTATAGCATAAAATATGTTTGAATAGGGTTTGTTCTCTTGGGTTTTTGAGTGGTTTGGTTTGGGGTTTTTTTTTTCCCAAACCAAGCTGGTGTGTTTCTGCTTGCAGAAGAGATTGGATTTACAATTAAGCCATATGAACTGTAGATCATAGAACACGTCTAAAGAACTTAGTTATTGACTTGAATGAGTTTATTAATAGTCTACTTAATGGTTCAGTTACTTTACTCTCCATTTTCTGCGAAGCGCTTGGATGCAAAGTCTCTTGCCCCAGACACTTATTGCCATTATCATGTTTATTTTCTCAGAATGTCTTTTTATACATAGATATTGTCTGGTTTGTGCAATAATAGTAATAATAACAATTAACAGTCATTTTCCAGCCTCTTCGCAATGGCTTTCCTCAGTAATTGCTCCCTAGTGCTGCTATTAGATTCACAAATGTTGTCTGTACTGAAGATTTACAAATTCTGCAATACTTCTGCTTCCAGTGTACCTTACGGTTTGCAGCTATTCCATTCTTCATTATTAGATTTTATTTTTCACTCAGTGTTTTTCTGTGTATGGTTTCCAGATATCTGAATGTGACATTGTGAAGAACTGGCATTATTTGTTTAAATTAAGCATATTTAGCACATAGATAAGGAGAGAAGTACCCAATACTAGCAAATACATACCCGTGAGTTTCTTTTAACTTAAAAGTTTTCTGTCACCTCAGTGGTTATAAAATGTGTGTGCTTGAATTATCCCTGGAGTTGGTTTTGATGATCTATTTGTTGCTCTTTCAGATTTTTTTCCTGTAAAAGGTTACACTATCTTGGGGAAAAAAAAGCAAGAAAATGCCATCTTCAGTTCTAACAGTAAGACTTTAGCACAGGGATGTTGGAGAGTTGGTAACATATTTCTAATTGTTTGACCAGATCTGGTAGAATAAGACATGGATTCTTGCTGATAGTCTTCCTTGGCTTAATGTTTACTGTCTTCCTCCCTATTCAGATAAAATATGTGTGCTAAGTTTGCGTGTTCTTTCAGCAAACAACGTGTGGAATAGGGACTGAAGAATTGCATTTTATTTCCCGTGAATCCAAACAAAACTTTCTGCTTCTATCTGCTAATAAAACTAGGGGCACTTTTTGGTAGTTGAGCCAGCTGTCACTGTCAGACAAGTAAGTTGCCTGTTGGTATTTCTGCTTGTGAGAGGTGACTAGGGTAATAGAAATCAGGATATTCTAATTGCTCTTCCCTGACACTTGGTGCAGATAGTAAAGCTCTTGTAGTTCCTTATGCTTCTCTGCTTCACAGTTCATACCTCCGGGTTTTTGTTGGTGTTTTGGTTTTTTTTCCCCTGGGACGTAAGAACACTTTGCTGCAAAGAGTTGTTGTTCTTGGGGTGGTTTTCTCATTCAGAGTAGCCAGGCAGTGAGTACGTTAAGTAATTTTTCCCTTTGCCGCCTTATAGCGGTAAGAGGGAGGGGGTGGTTTTGCACCTATTATGGTTTGCATCATGTTGTAGGGGAATGTTCTGAGGTTTTAAAGTTTTCATCAGTGTAAGGGTTGTGGTTGGAGTTTGGATGTTCTCAGTGTTTACCATGCAGTGAGCTATGGAGATGACCTTTTCCAGTTTCAGCTAGTTGGTACGGATTGCGTTTCTGCGCCTTGCCAGCTTTAGCAGTTCTGAATTCAGATATTTTGCATGTATTTCCTGATTGAATGCCTGTGGATTAGGGAAAAAACCCACAATAGTTTCTCTGTGAAAAAAATCTGGGAAGAAAATAGATGTTGTATCCAAGACTTCCACTGTATAAAAAATTTTAAAGTATCTACTTAAAAGGGGAAAATGGATCTTCAAGTAGCTCTAGCTTCTAGGTCTAGGGAGAAACATACTGCTTGTGAGGAGAAGTGGGCAGTACAGCAAGACAGCAGTCATGCTGTATGTTACAGGGCGCTGGTCAGAATCAATGTGTGAAGTATAAACTAGTAGTTAATATATTTTGACTCTGTTGGGCAGAAGATTGAAAGCTCAAAAGCTAATTAGCGGATGAAAGGATAAGAAGCAAAGTTGCAAAACAAAGAGTTGATAATTTTAGATAGCCTGACAGAGGATTAGGCAAAAGGTGATACAATACTATCATGTTGCCTGTGTGAGGGGAAGCCCTCTGACCCATCTAAATGAGTAGCAAAGTAGAGAGTCGGTAATGTTTTTACTTGCATTTAATTTCTATAACTTCATTGTAGCTCTTGAGTGTTGTGAAAAGCAACCTGACAAAGGGGTTTTCAGTAGTGTTGTAATGTTTTTGGTAGGCAAGTTTTTTCTGTATTAAGAGAAACTTTCTTTGCCGTTTGATTTGCTAGGGGTCTACAAAGAACATAGTTTTCATGAATAGTGTTAAGTTATCATTAAGTTGCCCTTCGTTTTACTGTTTGAAAATGGCTTTTCCTTTTCCTCTGATCATCTTGTATCCTAGGGTTGCAGGGTTTTTGCATTTTTTTCATGCTTGGGTCTCTTTCTCTTTTTCTTAAAGCAGCCATTGGTTATGACTTGCAGTTCTCATCTGTGTTCTTCATGTGGCAAAGGTGCACTTCGTGAGAAAGTTTCACAAGTTAAAGTTTTCTTTTAAATCAAGAAGCTAGATGTTTGAAAAGCTGTATGCTGGAAGACTGGTCTATTGAGTCTGCATGTGATCAGAGCTGAGAAGTGTCATGGCTGCTTTAAGGCAGTCATAAGTGACTTTCCTGGCCTGGTGACCTCTCTGCAAAAACCTCATGGCCACATATGTGGTGGGGAAGGGGTTCACCCTCCAGAAGACAGAAGTAATTCTCCAGGGAATTGACAGACTATGGGCTAAACATGCTTTGGCCCTTGAGCGATCCACCAGTGTTAACAGGAGCAGGCACTCTTGTCTTGCTGCTTCTTACAGCCAAGACAAATTACCCAGCAACCCTGTGTCAGCATGGTCTAGATGTAAACTTGGATGTCTTATGAGCTATGTGTGGCTGAAGAGACACAGGTTGTTCAGCTCTCTCCATGTGTATGTTTGAAAACCTTTTACTTTTATCCTGCAATGTTTTTTTGGTCTTTAGAATAATCAGCTCTTTCTGCAGATGATTTAAATGCCCAAGAATACATTTTATTTTCTCAGTACAACCAATGGGAGAATCTGCTTTTTATGGAGCAGTGCCTTAAGTTTTCAATTTCATTTTTTTTCCAGAAGTTAG
Organism: Zapornia atra; assembly: GCA_013400835.1. NCBI lineage: Eukaryota > Metazoa > Chordata > Aves > Gruiformes > Rallidae > Zapornia > Zapornia atra. Next base: position 7,121 of record VZTU01031778.1, read on the forward strand.
ATGTTGCAGAAGGATAAATCACTTATACATTGACTTTCTTTACTAATACAGTGAAACACTATTTCGGTTGTCTGAGATTTCTGTTGATTGTACGTTGTGACTTGAGAAACTGTAAGATAATATCAGTGGTTGCGACTAGCTCGAGGAATGATGTCTTTAATACAAACTTAGAGTATTAGCATAAATTTTTGATTAAGAATTTTTGTCTCTGAGGTAGAGGAAAGCAATCTGTCCCCTCACCCCAACTTCTTACAGAAACCCAAATGTACTTCGTTCCAAAAGAATTATAATCCATCCTTGACCTGAAGCAACTGAAAATCAATTTCAGAAAGAAAGCCGTAATACATGTTGCATGAAATACTTACTGTACAGCATTGTCAGCTACTTCTTGGGGTTTTAGTGTCTTTCTTTGTGACCCTTTTTTATACATTGAGGTTTTCCCAATTATAACAAAATTCGTAAATTGCTGTAAGTGCAGGAGTTTAACTCTGCAGGGAACATGCTTATTCTGAAATGAATGCTTGGGGGTTGTGTTTTGTTTATTTTTTTAAAGTTCAATTTAAACTGTTTCTAAGTAAGAAGCTAAAAAAACCCCTCCACTTTGGAACAAACGTGCATCCACACAGGAAGTCTTACTATTACAGCCATTGTAATTTAAATGCATATCCTTGCATAGGTATTTGGGATCTGAGAAGAATTTGTTTCGAATTAGCTTTCTAAATTCTAGCTAAGATTCTGCCTCGTCAGATTATAATTGCATTCTACCAGGTGTCAATTCTTGCAGTGAAAAATCAAGCCATAGTCCTTGTTTGGGAATGTTCGTCAAGGTACAGACCATTTTTCATTGATGTTGCAAAACCTCTCAATATTTAATATTTTTGAAATTTTTCTTACATTGGAAAGCTTTTAGAGATGGGTACTGTCTTTATACTAGTATCCCCCCCACCCCTCAAGTAAGTGGGGATTTTGTGGTGTATTTCCTAGCCCTTCAAAACAAAGTCGGATGCTAAAGTTTAAATTGATGTTTGGTGGATTTTTTAATATAGCTGTGCTTTTTGCTTGGATAAATGTTTGGATGCATCAGGATCTGCTCCCTCACTTCCTGGTGCTGGTGTGGTGACAGGATGAAGATGATGTGTGGATTTTAGTTGTTTCTATTATATTTAATAAAAGGTATGGGGAGGATTACCTCTTAATGGTACGTGAAAGAAGACAAGATGGTTTTTACTGCACAGCTGGGCTTTTTACACTTACTTTTTAAACGATGTACTCAGTAAATTAGCTGTCTATAACTTTCCTTGCTTGGCTTTTTTAATTTTTATAGTACATGGAGAAGCAGCCTAAACTGGCTGATCATCTTCTCCTTTGTCCGAAGTTAACTCCTCTGGTTCTTTCATATTCAAAGGCCAACTTTCTTTACCCTGTCCTTGGCAATTCATGTATTGCAGAGAATGGATTCAAATTGAGAAAGACTTCCTGTTGATTGAAAACTAAATTAGCTTGTGGAGAAGCTTGGAGGGGGGGAGGTAGAAGGCCCATTGTATCAAATACTTCTAACATGGGCTAATAACCAATGGAAAATGCTCCTGACAGCATAACATACTGGTGGCCTCAGGGCAAGAATATAGTGTTGTAATTGGTCTGTTCTGTCTCTGGCTCTAACCCTGTACTTACCCAACGCTGGATAATGTTACTTTCACCAGTTTAGGTAACTGGTACTGCCTTTTGTATGGATGCTATATATCAACTTAATTCGCCCGTGCTTCAACTGGGTATTAAATAAAATAAGGATAACTTTAGTTTTACAAACTTTTAACACACAAAAAAACCCCTGGGAATTTTTATTACTAGAGCTTCATATTGAATAAAAGATGGACAAAAACTAACATATGGAAGTGAAAAACGTTCAAACCTAGGAGCAAATTTAAATAGTTACGGTTCTAGATGTGGTGGGAGAGCCTGACTGAAAATCAATTGTCATGTATTGCAAGCAGGCAGCCTAAAGGCAGACTTACGTATTTTTGACAGAAATAACGATTGGTTGCTTATCTTTTAAATGCCACTTTCAGAGGAAATTAGATGAGAATGTTGAATTGTTTTGTGCCACAGTCAAAAGACTGAGATTAGGTCCCTGACCTCCCATGTGCCTGAGCAGGTCCAAAACTGTTCTTGCAGATAGTTCCACATTCAGTAGTTCTGAGCATGTTTATCAGAGATCCTAGTGTTGAGGATTAGGATTGTATCCCTGATAATTTTCACCTTGCTATTAAAAAAAAAAAAGCCAGTTAAAAATGAGTGTATTGCCTCATTTCTTTGAAGATTGAAAAAACACTGTTAATTTGAGACCAAATTTTTTGAAAATTAGCTTCCTGTTCCTTTCTTAGGTGGCAAAATAGCTGAAAAGCACAATTGAGACTGATGTCAAGCTATAAATATTGATGAAGCTGAACTTGGCAGCTGGTTATATTGAAAGTTTGTGTTTTTGCAATTATAGTTTAGAATTATTTGCTTAACAACTCAGTATTTGTTTTCTTTGACAATAACAGTGTTAAGATCTTGGACTTCTCTGCATATATAATCATGTTAGTAGGAAGTCAGAATGTCTTTGTATAAAACAAAGTACTCGGTTGTTAATGATTAGAAATGCTGTAAATACAGAACGTTCATTTGGAAAATTTTGGTGTGTGAACTAGCAGAGAGTGAAATTAAAAAAAACACCAAAAGCAAACTGTGATTTAAGCTTTATTCTCCATCACACACCCCTGGCCCTCCTCCTGGCGCTGTCTCAGCTCAGCCTGGCTATAAACATCTACCCACTGGGTGCAGTGCCATGAACTAGAGCTTCTGTGCGAGTGGCAGGGTATCTGTGTCTCGACTGTTGTAGGAGCTGGCACCGGTATTGCCACACTGGTGTGAATTTCTAACAGTGCAAGGCTTACTGTTAACAAACCCAAACCAAAGATGGTTTAATACAGGAAACTTTGATGTTCTTCTAGTTATAATAAAGTAAGAACTGAAGAATTTGATCACAATCCTGTGAGGCAGTCAAATGATTTTCAGTAGGGCTATCTTTAACTGCTGAATTTGCCATTTAAATGTGTCGGTGGATAAACCACCCCTCCTCCTTTCCTGTGCATATGCCCGCATACTACATTACCAGTTTTAATAGAGTTACTACCGCTGGTTTTGATAAATACACCCTGGGTTTGATAAGCATATTGTTGTATAGGACTTGGCTGTTACTTGTAGTTTAAAAGGAAACATTTGATCCCGAGTTGTCTTTCACGGTATGAACAATCTGATGGGATGATTCTGTTGGGATTATCAGCAGTAAAGGAGCTATTTACAGCTTCCAGGTTTAAAGTTGAGCTGTTGAGTAGACTTCTGTCTCAGAGCATTTTACCTGAGATGGAGAAAAATGTTTAAAGTCGGTGATCTAGTATAACATCCTCGTTCCTTTTCTTCACCTGACCTCCTGGAAACTCAAGTCCTCTGCATTCTGAAGACTTCCTGTCGCTTTGCAAATGTTCTGAAGCAAAGGCTTGCTGCTGCTGTTCTGGTTTTGCTGCAGCAGGGCTGAAGCATTGGGAGTGATAGTAAATGTGGATTGCTGGCACTTTGAGCGTGTTTAACTACCTCGGTAGAGTTTGCACCCTCATTTTTGTCACCAGGGCACAATTACATTTATGTAATCGCTGTAATACTCATGGTAATGACTGCTTGTATGCCACTAGGATTTGGGGCATTGCTACTGTTGTCAAGCAGAAGCAGTATTAGCGGTGTGAAATAGCCCCTTTTTCTGTGTCTGAAAAGCATTAGTTTGCACGACTTAAGAGAACAGAAGATGAGCAAGTATGTATATCCATATAGAAACATGTAAGTGTGTGCTTCAACCACACTTGGAAAGATAGCTGAGGCATAGCACAAAATATTTTGTAAAACTTAACCAGTTGGCAGGCTTGGGCTGATTATAGTTGGGATGTAACCCTGATTGCAGTTGAGAAGTAATGTGTAATGTCTGATAGGCCGCTGAGGCAGAGATGAATACCTGTTATGTTCACTTAACCTTTAAGGGATTCTTTAGCAAAACCAGTGTGAGCAGGAAAGAAGCGAATTTTTAAGCTGCTTTCTGGAGTAGAAAGTGGCAAAAAGGTGTAAACAAAACATTTTAAAAAATATACTTTTCAATTTATTTTTCCTTTAGTGAGAGGAACATTTAGCACCTTAATGTTGTTTATGTAAATGTTTTGGAACACTGGGAAGGTGGCAATGCAATGTTCTGTCTTCAGCTCATGTTTCAAGGCTGCCTTCAGATTCCAGAGCTGGAAACAGGTTTTTCTAAGTAGCAAGTCTGAGTTAGGACCATTTTTATACAGACAAGGACTCCCTTTCCTTACCCTTCTTTTGAAACTGATGGTCTAGTAACCAGGTGATAAGTGAATAAGGTTCTTTTTCTTAACTCTAAAAGGAGAAGTATTACTAGGTTGTTTGGGAAAAGTTCCATAAATTTGATCTGAGAAACATCCTTTTGCACTTGTTTCCCATGTCTTCCCTAACAAAAGTCTTGAATTGCAGGGAGGGGGGAGATCCCAAATTCAGTAATAATTGTTTATTCTTTAGCAGATCCTGTTATGTAATTGTCTGTTTAGCAAAAAACACCCTGCCATGTTCTGGGGTGTTCTATTTTATGTCAGTGGTTTGGTAGTTTACATTTGGGTGAAAAGACTTTTTAGTTGCTGTGAATTGTGTTTTGTGCATGTAGGTTAATGACAGAACTTCTGTATAGTCCTTCTGTTCTCATGTTCCCTTAGAAGAGCGCTGCAGACCAGTGTACATGGTATCTATTCCAAGTTGCAGTTCTTTATCTTGTTGTTGAAAGTGGCTGTGTCATATCTGCATTAACAGCTGAACCATTTTCCATATAGTACCAAAAAAAGTGCAGAGGGGTAAATATTGAGCAAAACACGAAGTTGTGCAGCCAGGACTGAATTAAACCTAATGGATATTATATCCCATCATGTTTTGCTGTAGAACACCACGGTGATTTTGTGGCATTCTCCACTGCCATTGCTACATGGTGTTCTCTGGTTTTATCTTTTTTTATAAGACGTTGAGGATTTCTGAGTTTTCCCATTCCTCCTCGCTACTTTGTTTAGTTGTATCTTTTAGCTTGTTTCTCCTTAAACTGCTAATCCTTCCTGGATTTCCTTCCACCTAAATAATACGAAGAGATGGCTCTAAGCAGTGTGAAAGAAAGATTGTAAATGCTCTCAAGCACCAGTAGCACCTTTTCTCCCAGTGAATTGTTTTTAATGACATATCCCTCTTCAGTCTTGAAAAGTGAAGTGGAGAAGGGCTACCACAGTGAGACCTGGATTGTCCTGGATAATTTTTACAGTAAATCGTGACTGTCAGGGTGATAT
>VZTU01031780.1:4674-55219 GCA_013400835.1 Zapornia atra
GCTGGGATTCTTCCAGCCCAAGTGCAGCCCCTGACACTTGGCAGTGTTGAACCTCACTAGGTTCCCCTGGGCCCATCTTTCCAGCCTGTCCAGACCCCTCTGGATGGCTGCCTGCCCTTCTAGGGTGTCCACCACACCACTCAGCTTGGTGTCACCCCCACACTTGCTGAGGGTGCACTCAATCCCATCCCCCATGTCACTGATAAAGCTGTTACAGACACCGGTCCCCAGACAGACCCCTGGGGGACCCCGCTTGTCACCGGCCTCCACCTGGACACAGACCCATTGCCCACCACCCTTTGGCTTTGGTAAAGGCTAGGAAGAAACTAGTCAATTAATCTTTTCATCTGCACAAAGACATTTGCAGTGTTACAGGAAACACACTCATCCTTTGGGAATCTCATTTAACCTTTTGACTAATGGTAATCTGATAAAGCCCAGTGTGGCACTGGGGTGATGAAGAGACAGAACACACCATGTCACATTACTGAGCAGAATGTGCCACTGTTTATTTTTCTGTCCTATGAGTGGCCATCATGCAGAGCTCAAACTTTGTACTAATAGCTTTAATCCAAGAGTCACTGTTATCCAAAGCTTAAGGATCCATCTGCCTCTAATCCTTGCTGCTCTACCTAAACCAATTAAGTAGAGTAAAATTCCATCCTTATTATTGGCTTGAAGCCTGAAATAAATCTATGTAATCTTGTCCTAAGTTTGAAACTCTCCTGTTCTGCTTTAGCAAGTGGGCTTTGTGCAAATGAGCTTTCATAGAATCATAGACTGGTCTGGGTTGGAAGGGACCCCAAGGATCACAGAGCTCCAACCCCCCTGCCACAGGCAGGGACACCAACCTCCAGGCCTGGAGCTACACAAGGTTGCCCAGGGCCCCATCCAACCTGGCCCTGAACACCCCCAGGGACGGGGCACCCCCCCCCTCTCTGGGCAGCCTGTTCCAGCCCCTCACCACTCTCTCTGGAAAGAACTTCCCCCTAATATCTAATCTAACCCTTCCTTCCTTCAGCTTTAATCCATCCCCCTTGTCCTGCCATTATCTGCCCTTTGAACAAGCTGATTCCCCTCCTGTTCCTCTGCTCCCTTCAGGGACTGGCAGGCTGCAAGGAGGTCCCCCCCCAGCCTTCTCTTCTCCAGGCTGAACCAGCCCAGCTCCCTCAGCCTCTCTTTGTAGGGCAGCTGCTCCAGCCCTCTGAGCATCCTCGTGGCTCCTCTGACCCCTCTCCAACAGCCCCACATCTTTCTTGTGTTGGGCCCCAGCTCTGGACACAGGACTCCAGCTGGGGCCTCCCCAGGGCAGAGCAGAGAGGGACAATCCCCTCCCTGTCCCTGCTGCCACCCCTCTGCTGATGGAGCCCAGGATCCCATCGCCCTTCCCAGCTGCCAGAGCCACTGCTGCCTCATGTTCAGTCTCTCACCCACCACGAGATATACCTTTTCCATTTCAATACTCTGAGACAGAGTAGCCCTAGGTTGTATGCAGAGGGTGTGAACATTCAGTGGAAATTGGTGATAGTATTTCTTAGAAGCCAAAGATAGCAACACTTGCAAGCTCAATAAAGTGTAGACAGGAGTCTAATCCCCAGATAGGTCTCTCAGTTGTCACGTGCATAGTTTTTTCCAGGGTTGTTTCTGTCCTGCTGGTTTAGATTCATCTGTTTGTTGTTTTGGTTTTGTTTGGGGTTGTTTTGTTTGTGGGTTGTTTTTTTTCAATTTAAAAAGGGGATAGCTATAAATAAAAGCAATTTGTTTTTAAATTTCAAGTGTGTGGTTTTGTAAAACAGCAGAAAGGATACCAGTAACCTGCTCTGTGCCTGTGGAGTGTCAGAAGGGCTGTTTCCAGTGAGGTGTACAAAAAGGAGCTCAGCTTGCTGTATTCAGTGTGTCCATGCTCAGGCTTTTCAGTCTTGCTTAGTGTCTGAGCTGTTTATGTCAAAAGAGTAGAAGCAGTGGGAGCTGCATCAGTCCCCAGTCCTGCTTGGAACAAAGGACCAGTAGGTCCTCTATAAAGTGCAGAGCATCAGCTAGAACTGTCTCCTTAAATATGAACTTTGACTTTTTTTATTTTCAGGCAAATAATTTGAATGATAGCAGTATCCTGATTGTATTATCTCAAAGGAACTACTTTAAAATATACTCTGATGTCTTGGCCTGTTGGTCAGATGTATGTGTGTAATGTTGAAGTCAAGGTGGGATTTAATGTTTCCCTAGACAATGGATTTTGAAGGAAATCTCTTATGTGTTTAGCATGACTTTTTTTCTGTCCTGCTGGAAAATATGCTTGAAACCTACCAGCAGTGTCTCTGTTGGCATCTGAGTCTCACTCATAACCTACAGGGATTGCCCCCACCCCAAATATACTTAAGCTTAAACCAATAGAAGTAATGAAGTGTAACTGATGTAGTGAATTGATTCTCAACACCTACTGAGCAAAATACTCCTGCTTCCTGAAGAAAATGCTCCCTAGGATTTAAAGAAGCAGAGTACTTGCCTTGATTCATGAGACTTGAGTTTTATTGCTGGCATGTCCAAATCCTTATTCTAGTATTGTTTCTCCTCTGGTCTCCCTAGCTGTATGTGCTCAGGTGTGGATAAATGGAACTTGTTATTTTATTGCATGATTAGAGATTGGGAAACACACTAATATTGCTCTGGTTTATGTGACACATCCTAGTGACAGGTGTTGTTACATGGAGAATCAACAAGCCTGAATTTTGAAAGAACTTGCTGCATTGCCAGGAGGAACTGTGTCCCTTCATACTACTTATCTCATGCTTTAATAGCAACAAGTTGACATCTGGAGTCACTGGAAAAGGCAGTTGGCTTGAAACACTTGTTTTCTGAGAAAACCAAGGGATTTAAAGCACCATTGTTGATACCCTAACTCAATGCAGTCATTTCAAGTGACTCTTTGTGCCAGTTCTGTTGTTTAGGGTGACACTGAGTCGGCCCACCCTCTGAGGAACACAGTTATGCTCATAAGAATTCCTTGTAACTCATCCCTTTGCAGCAGGTAACTCGAGGAGCAACAAAGACCAGAGGTTTCAAGCTGAAATGCTGAAGTACAAACATGCTTCTTGGAGAATGCAGGTTCAGGGGTGTGGGCAAAGTTTAACAAGCTGGCAGCAGGGCTGACAGTAGCCCAGGGTCTCCTGGGTGGACATTGAGGTTCTGGAGCGAGTCCAGAGAAGGGCAACCAGGCTGGGGAAGGGGCTGGAGGGCAAATCCTCTGAGGAGCAGCTGAGGGAGCTGGGGGTGTTCAGCCTGGAGAAGAGGAGGCTGAGGGGAGACCTTCTCCCCACCTACAACTACCTGAAGGGAGGGTGCAGAGAGGTGGGCGATGGTCTCTTCAGCCAGGGGACAGGAGATGGGACAAGGGGCAATGGGCTCAAGCTGGGCCAGGGCAGGGGCAGAATAGACATTAGAGAAAAATTCTTCCCTGGCAGAGTTGTGGGGCTGTGGCACAGGCTGCCCAGGGAGGGGCTGAGTCCCCTTCCCTGGGTGTGTTTAACAAAGGGTAGATGAGGTACTGAGGGATCTGGTTTAGCTTAGGATGGGAATGGTTGGACTTGATGACCTTAAAGGTCTTTTCCAACCCTGTGATTCTGTGATTGTCTGCTCATGGCAGATTTCAGGTTACGTTTTGTTTTCCCCCATGCTGAGGCAGTGGTTATACCTGTATGTAAAGTTTAGTCTGGCAGTTGGAATTGCTTATAAACTCCCCTGCAAGATTCACTCTGAGATCAGGAGTCCCAAAGTGTTTAAAAACTGGGAGTTGGGATGTGGCATCAGGTATGAACTGTGTTAAAAGTCTGAAACATCAGAACTCTGTGTGTTGCTTTTTAGTTAACAGTTCCTGGAACATTCACCTAACGAGCTATACCTTTTTTGTAGCAGCTCTGTAGAGTTTACATGCTTCTGATGGGTGAGGGTTTTCTCCTTTGAAAGGCAATGTTTGCATCCAGTTTGTTCTTTATTGTGCTAGGTTAGCCTTGCTTCCAGAACTCAGCATCATGTCCCTGTTGTTCAGCAAGTTGTTATTAGGTAGCTCACTCATCAGGCTCCCTGTAAATCAATCAGTCTTCTGGAATGATTTGAATTCATCTCAAAACATGTTTGATGAGGCTAGTAAATATTTCCCCTGTAGCAGCAATCCAGCTGAGTAGTGGTTAAATGCCTTCATGCAGGAAAGTAAGTGGAGTCAATGGTAGCTCCTTCCATTTCCCCCTCTCTCCCCTGAATTTTAAGCCTGTTTTTAAAGGTGTCATGTTTTAATCCAATCTTTAATTTGGGAAAGCAAATTTTTACTGAAGTTAGTGTTTGTTTCATGTTTAAAAAAAAAAAGCATACAAACAAATGAAAAACTTTACTAGGCATCTTTTAATGTGATCATTTAATGTGATCATCATTTAATTGTTGTGAAGAATGGAGCTAGATAAACACAGAGTCTTTGCAAGTCCAGCTTTGCCTTACTAACCAACAAACTGAGCAGACAAGGTAAAGAATACTACTTTATTTGTATCTTGGGTTAGAATTTATTTGTATTTTGGGTTAGAATTCCTAAGAATGAAGGAATGCACAAAGTCATCTTGACTGAGAAACTGAGGAAGAAAACTGACCTTAATCATCATCCTTCTTCATATCATGTTACTAATAACACAGAAGGTTGTATGTTGGTTCAGTGGTCCATCCTATGTATGTGTCCCTCTTGAAGTCCTCACATTGCTGATAACTGCTGAAATGTACTATAAATTGTATCATTGGTATATTTAGCACTTAATACTCTGCACTTTAGCCCTAGGCTTATGAGTTAGGCTCTTTAAAAAAGGCTTGCTTCTCAGGAATATTAGTTGACACTCCAAGCTTTAAACCTGCAAAGCACAGAATAACCTTTCTGAAGATTGTAACTTCCAGAATTGATTTAAACTTGTGAAACTTTATTAAAACCCACGTACTATCACTCAGCATACAGTTAGCATTTAGAAAACAAAACTGAGAGGTGCATACTCACCAGCATATCCTGAATGCATGACAGTTATGAAATATATAAGCCAAAGGCAAGCAGTAATTTGTTCTGACATGTGACAGTCCCTCACTGTAATATGCACAGTCAGTTCTTGAAGCTCCTCAGGACACACTGGAGGCAGAGCTGTAGAATTCCATGTATAATAAACCCACACACATATATATTATATGTTACTGAAATGAGAACCTGGTCAAGACTGGGCTGATATAGAGAGTTGGATGAGGGGCTGAGAAAAATGGAGGTCTTCAGGTGGTAGATGTGACTTGAATCTCCAGCACCTCTAAGTTGATGTGAGTCATTGTTACCATCTCATATGGAATTTAAAAGATCTCATTTATGGTGAGGTTTGGAAAAGGTTCTCAAGGCTCATAGGTTTGTTGTTTCAGAACAAATCTGGTTTCTGTGAAGGGACTGAGGTGAGTGGCTCTACTACATCTGCCCCCAAGCAGTGAGAAGGATGTGAGGGCATTTAAGGTTTACCTTCAGCTGTCATGGTTACTAACTGCCCAGAAGAATATGGTTTCTTCTTACAGGGTTAATCATTCACTAGGTCTTGAAACTGCATGAAGAGTAACTTAAAGTCAATTATTTTTAGATTACTGATGATCCCCACCCCAGAATCTCAGTAGCACACAAGCTGCTTTTGTTCTTAATACAGCCTCTGTCTGTCTGTAATGCAGTGCCAGTGGATTTGTTACCTGCTAGTGGTGTCTGGTCAGTGATTCCAGCATCAGCAAGGGTGGTGAACCTTCAAGGCTTCAAAGGGTTGGCACAGATGAAAACAGTGTTACTTAGTCTTTAAGATGGTTAAGTTTTTTTCAAGATAGAGCTTAAAGACCAGGGGCATGGCAGGGAGCTCACAGGTTAAAGGTGAGATTTGAATCAATGGCAGTAATTTAAATGCTCATCTTGCTCCACCATCTCTGGAAGACAAGAGACAATTTGCTAGCCTGAGGTTAATGTTTTACTGAATGTTTGCTACGACACCTGAAAGGAGTGGTGGTTCTGAAGCCATGAGTGCAGGGATGAGCAGGCTGCCCCTGCCTCACAAGGACACTGGGCAGCATCAAAGGAGATGCAGAGGTGGCTGAAGAAGGAAATTAGTAAGTGGCAAATAAGAGGAAAGCATAGTGTGAAGCTGAGCTGTGCAGAGTAGTGAAAGGAGGAACAAAAAGCTCACAGATTTAAGCTACTGTGCCCCCTTTCAGGTACCACTTGATGTTTAAGTGGTGGATGTGCTCGCTGTTGGTGAGGCTGCCTCTGAAGGCCTGATCCCCTCTGTATGGGAGATGCCAGCATGCCTGAGTTGTCACTATAACTCATCACTGCATGCCACTCCAGTCATAGAATCACAGACTGGTCTGGGTTGGAAGGGACCCCAAGGATCACAGAGCTCCAACCCCCCTGCCACAGGCAGGGCCACCAACCTCCAGGCCTGGAGCTACACAAGGTTGCCCAGGGCCCCATCCAACCTGGCCTTGAACACGCCCAGGGACAGGGCACCCNCCTTTGAACAAGCTGATTCCCCTCCTGTTCCTCTGCTCCCTTCAGGGACTGGCAGGCTGCAATGAGGTCCCCCCACAGCCTTCTCTTCTCCAGGCTGACCCAGCCCAGCTCCCTCAGCCTCTCTTTGTAGGGCAGCTGCTCCAGCCCTCTGATCATCCTCGTGGCTCCTCTGACCCCTCTCCAACAGCCCCACATCTCTCTTGTGTTGGGCCCCAGCTCTGGACACAGGACTCCAGCTGGGGCCTCCCCAGGGCAGAGCAGAGAGGGACAATCCCCTCCCTGTCCCTGCTGCCACCCCTCTGCTGATGGAGCCCAGGATCCCATCGCCCTTCCCAGCTGCCAGAGCCACTGCTGCCTCATGTTCAGTTTCTCATCCACCACAATCCCCAAGTCCTCCTCAGCCTGAGGAAGCAGCAGTGTCAGGCTGAGGCTGACACCCGCATTGTGGTCAGGTGTTTGACCCCTAAGGAAGAAGCAGTGTGAGGCAAAAGTGCCCCCTTGGCCTGGAAGTTTGAAGGTGCCATGGTGATGTTCTCTCTTTAATTTCAGAATCTTGATTTAGCTTCTGTAACAGGTTAATAGTAGGCTCCTGAATACTTTTGGCAGTGTTGCTGTGCAAGTGTTTGTTGCCTGGTGTGTGTTTTGACACAACAGCATGTGACTCTTTGGGATCCTGCTGCAGGTTGGTGGTGTTGCATCCCTGGGATACAAAATGCTAACCTAATTTAATCCCAGGTCACCTGCTAAGGTTTGTTTTGAAGTTGGTTGTCCAGCTGTGCACTAGCAGAGCTTACAGCTGCCTGGGTATTGGCTAACCTGCTGCTCCAGCATTGGGCTGGCTGTCAGGGAACTGATAATACATGGTTGATGGATAGCTCGTACCAGCTTTGCATTGCTTGCTCTGCCTGCTTTGACAGAAGACTCTGTTTGTACTAGGTAGGTCTTTCCATGTTGTGCCATGCTGTTGGATCATCACAGAGCTGTAGCTGAAGCACTGTGATTTTCACCCCACTTCTGATTTCTGAAGTTCCTTCTTGGAAGAGAGCCATGGTTAGCACACCATCAGATTAGGCAGCAAGCAATGCACTGGCTTCATACTCTATTTCTTTTGCAAGTGGTTTGGTTTAGGCAGTGAGTGAGAACTTTAGTCAAATTAACCTGCCTGCCCCAATCATACAACAGTGTTAGCAGTTAAAGCCCTGTTCTATATCTTGGGTTAGAGTAAGTGTTGTTCTCCTGCTGCCAGTAGGAACAGTGCCAAGTGTTCCTAAAGAGTTAGCCTGACAATATTTTTACTTATTCCTGGAATATGTCCATAGGCCACTGGCCTAAAAATACACAGCAGTGGGATCATCAGGGTTAGATCAGTAAGAGGTATCTCAGATCTTCAAAGCTCATCCTGTTGCTGGGATGTTGAGATTTGAATATCATTGTTGTTTAGGGTAACAAGAAGTGACATTTTCCTCTTTCAGCATTGTCTACCTCTCCAGCTATGTCAGAAATTCTGGAGTTAAAGCTTTTACTTCTAATCTGGTGTGCTGGAGTGACAGTGATGCATCCATAATGCTATTTTGATTCTAGTGTAGGCGAGTTTCCTTTCTTTCCCCCCTCCCTGTTCTCTGTGTTTTCAGTTTTCACATATGGAAAAAGCCAATTCTGCAGATACTTCCTTCAAAACCACATCATGGTCTGGAAACCCCTTTATTAGTTAACTAGATTTCTAATTTGCTAGCTGGATATATAATTTGTCAGTGTAATTCCTTATAGTGGGTAATATTCAGACTTGAAATGAACAAGCCAAAGGATTATTTCTCCTGCATGCAGGAGATAATGAAGCAGCTGACAGTTGTATTTCACTTTGAACAGGAGGTAATTGAGGGCCAGGAAGCAGAAAGCATCAGGGTGGAGGCATAGCTGTCCTGCAGAATCAAAGCAAAATAACATGGGGTGATTTGTTCCAACCTATTAACTGTTAATTTGTTCATTTCAGAATTTTGACTCAGACATCAGCAGCGTGGGGATAGATGGGTGCTGGCAGGCTGACAGCCAGAGGATCCTCAACGAGGTGATGGTGGAGCACTTCTTCCGGCAGGGAATGTTGGATGTCGCTGAGGAACTGTGTCAGGTAATGACATCTGGGGATGGGCAGTGTTTCAGGGAGAGTGTGGGCAGCAGGTTGAAGGAAGGGATCCTCCCCCTCTGCTCTGCCCTGGTCAGGCCTCACCTGGAGTGTTGTGTCCAGTGCTGGGCTCCCTGGGATAAAAAAGCCAGGGATCTCTGGAGAGAGTCCAGAGGAGCTATGGAGATGATGAAGGGCCTGGAGCATCTCCCCTGTGAGGACAGGCTGAGTGAGCTGGGGCTGTTCAGCCTGGAGAGAAGAAGACTCAGGGGGGACCTTATTAATGTTGATCAATATCTGAAGGATGGGATGCAGGGGGAAATGGCCAGCCCCTTCTCAGTGTCTGTGGGGACAGGACAAGGGGCAATGGCTGCAAGTTGGAGCACAGGAAGTTCCACCCCAACCTGGGGCAGAACTTTTCCCCAGTGAGGGTGAGGGAGCCCTGGGACAGGCTGCCCAGGGGGTGTGGAGTCTCCTTCTCTGGAGAGATTCCAGCCCCGTCTGGACGCCGCCCTGTGCAATATGAGCTGGGGAGCTGCTTTGGCAGGGGGTTGGACCCCAGGAGCTCCTGGGATTCTGTGATTATTCTGCAGAAAGTTATGCTTTGTGTGAGTGTCCTGGGTTGAATGTTAGTATTTCAAGTGAATATTTCCACTGTCAGAGCAATAGCAGCTTCACCCCATGCTTTCTTATGCTTTAGCTAAAAAACTGCTTTTGTTTTTTTCAGGAATCTGGTCTATCAATAGATCAAAGTCAAAAAGAACCATTTGTGGAGTTGAATCGAATATTGGAGGCATTAAAAGTTAGAGTTCTGAGACCTGCATTAGAGTGAGTCCACACAGATTTTTTCCTCCCCCTCTTTTTTTTTTTTTTTTGAATGCTTTTAGGAAATCCTAAGTTTTTCACCTTAAATACTGTCTGTAGAATGTTTTGATGTGTCCCTCTTTCTCCTCTGTGGGGCGTAGTTACTGACTCCCTCCACATGGACAGTGCTTAACTAAGGGTCTCTTAGATTAAGGATTAACTTCAATCATTTGTGATGCTGATTTAAGGTTACAGGAAGAAACATGGAGAAACAGTTATCTGCCATAATGCTATTTACAGTAAATCATTAATGAACCTTATTTTACAAGGTCCAGTGTTGAACAATTCCAGGACTCATTAAAGGTGTTGGGTACCAGCAAGTCTCTTTGGTTTCACCAAGCCTTTGTGGGGAGCAGGACTTTGCTTAGCATCAAAGTTCCTGCTTTTCCTCAAGTTATTCTCCCTGTCCAGCTAAGGAGGAGGGAGTGAAAGGACAGGTGTGTATATACTATGCAGGCTGCTGCTGCCAGGTAGGTGCTGATTGATGCTGAGTGGGAGGTGAGCTGCTGCAGGGAGCCTGGGCTGCCAGTGAGAGCTGGTAGTGAGGTTTCTTCTGAACAGAAGGGTTCAGCTAATGCAAGTCAGTGGGTGATGCTGACTGCTCAGATGAAAACCACTCTGGGACTCTCTGAGGTCTATCAGTCAGCCTTAGACCAGGGTATTTTCTTGTCTGTAATAGACTTTACAGCCATTACATGTGTAAGTTGGTGCTGAAAGTGAGCAGGAGAGGCAGGTGATGAGGTGTCTCATGGGCTGCTGTTCTGTGATTTAGTGGATATGTAACTGCAGGACCACTTCAGAACAGCTTTTCTTTTAAAAAATAAGAAAACTGTAAACAAACTCTCATCCTGTTTTCTTTTTAAAGTTGCAGGGGCTTTGGTAAACTTATGCTTGCCTCAGAAGTAAGGGGGAAAAGCCCAAAGCACAACACTTAACTCCCCCCAATAAAGACAGACCCCAAACCAATTTAAACCATGAAACCAAAGCAAACTCAAAATTTCTCTGTTTCATTCCTGAGCATAATTCATACACTTAAGGCACTTTTTTGCATTATTCAGTTAGGTGCATTTTCATATTAACAAAGGTTTTCTTTTCCCTTTAATGTGAAGTAACACAGGTGTGTCAATTCAGAGTTTATCAGCATCTAAACTAAGTGCAGGGATACTCTTAATATTCAAACCATGGTGTTTAGAAACTAAATCCTGGATTATGCCTTTGGGTCATGCAAAGTTTGACCTAAATAGATGGCCTTGTTTGAATACAGTTACCTGGAAAGCCTAGGGGGTTTATTGCTGTTGAGTTTCCCAGCTGGAGGGATGCAGCATGGCAGTGCCTGGTGTTAAAACTGAAACAGGACTTGCTGATAGCTACACCATGCATTGATTGTAGTTCAAACAGTAACACAGCTGTTTGAAGGATGCTCCTGAGGAATGGTAACTTGCTGTTGTGTCCATTCACTTGAAGTAGCTAAATTTAGCTCCAGTTTGCTAGGGCTTATGCCTCACTCACTGCTGCTTACCCTGTGATGTGTTAAATATTTTTCAAACAAAGGAGAAGGCATGGTCCTTCTTCAAAGGAGCTCTTAGTCTAAAGACAGCTGAATGAGCAGAGAATAGGGTGTATTGTCAGCACAGTTTCAGTGCTGGCCTCCCTCCCCCACCCTGTCTCATTTCTGTTTATAATGTTTATTCTGTTTAAATGCTTTGGTCTGCTTCTCTCTGCCTGCTGCTGGGCACAGAGGGCCCTGATTTGTAGGGATGCTTATGTAAAAAGCATTGTTGTTAGTGAGGATGATCAAAATGTGACAAAAGTGTACAGTTTAGGAGGTAAAATCCCCAGTTATTCTGCAGAACTGCTGATGCTCATGAAACATATTTCCCATGGTGCTTCCCAGCAGATGTGGGTGTTGAGGGTGAGGGATAGGAACTGCTCTTAGAGGGACAGGTCCTGTGTGAGAGGAGCTTGGAGGAGTGGCAAATTGTGCAGAATGCTAAGAAATGGCTAAAATTGGCATCAGTAAAGTATGGCTTTTTGGGGGATGCATAAAAGCAGTCCCAAACTGGCCTGTGCTGGCTAGGCTGCTGAGGGTAGTGTTGAAGCAGAAAGTGGGTGTTACACAAAGGTTATTAGTCACAGGCTCATGACCCAGGAAGGGGAGTGTAGCAGGGTTTACCCATGCAAAACTGGGGAAGGTTGGGATGAAACAATAACCTGTCTCTCTGGCTCTGCCAGTGCCCTGCAGTTGGTGCTTGGCTCCACTCAGTGTTGGAAGCAAAGCAAACACAGGTGGCTCCTGGTCACTGCCACAGCAAGGGAGCTGTCAGATTAATGACCCTTCAAAAAGGCTTTCAAAGCCCAGCTCTGCTGCTAGAGAGAAGTTTGCATTTGGATCTGATTTAGAAATGAAAACCAAAGCCCTTGGGGTTGGCTTTTCAGATTTTCTTAACTACAACTGGTTCTAAAACACAAACAAACACTGCACTTCAGAATGAAACTTCCTATGACCAGCCATAACTTCTTTTTTGGGGGGTGTGCAACTTGACTTTGCAGATGCTCAGTCTGGCCCCCCTGTACTGTAAGCAGTATAATCTCTGTACTTCCACAGGATCCCAATAATTTCCAGGGACTTTTCTCCTTGCAATTTGGGGAGGGAAATAGATAGCTGTTGGGGTTGGGTTTTTTTTCTGGATGGATTCTGGCCCTTCTGAGTCTGGGTGGGTCTTCATGTGAGGGCCTGGGGGGAATGACTTGCAGGTTCCAAGCTTTTGACTGGAGTCACCTGGGAAAGAGATATTGTCTGCTCTACTGTCTGTAAAGCAGTAAGGTGCTCAGGTCCTGGTGTTTGCTGGGACCTTTGGGTTTAATCTTTACTAGGCTTTGTGAAATTCATTTTAACTAAATCCTGTGTGAGCTAGAGAGAGCTCTGTGTACCTGTGGCCTCAATAATACACTGTAAACTTTAAAAATTCAGCTGGATTTGAGTTGCAGAAGTGAAAACACTCTGAGAAGTACCCTTTTGAGAGGAGGTAGGAAAGCAGGCATTGTTCTTACTAATGATTTTGGATGGGGGTAGAGAATGTGTGGGTTGAATGTTTTAAACATCACTTGTTGATTATTTGTCTTTCCATTAGAAATAAGAACAGCCTGTCCCAGACCAAACACCTCAGGACTTGCTTCTGGAGCTGCTTTCTTCTGATACAAATCTGTGCTGCTGCTCAAAGAGCTAAAAATGGCAAGCCTGCCTAAAAGCTAATTTGGAAAAATAAGCTCCATCTCAGCAAGATGAAGTACTGTGTCATGTGGTTGTGAATATTGGCAGGGAGAGCAGGGAGGCTCTTTTGATGCAGCACAGATTAATATCTCATTAATGGGACTGTGGACTAGTCTTATTGTTTATTGGGAAGAGCTTTTTGTCTTCCAGCTGCTTATTGGTCTGTGGTTGTTAACTTCAGACTCTTGTTTTCTTAGTTGGGAGTGAGTTTTACTGCTGCTATACCCAGCTTAAACTGTGGACACTGATCACTTAAAAAAACCCAAACCCAAACTCAAAAACAACAACAAAACACACACACACACCCAGTTGATGCCTTTGCCCCTCCCTCCTGCTGAAGATGACAACATTGGCAGTCTTCTGAGGCTGCACATCTAAAACTGCTTGAAATTAGGGACAACAGGGCTTGTTCTCAGTTCAAAGGCTACATTTTTCACTGTTGCCAACTGAAAGGTTGCTGCTGTCATTAAAGTCAGACTCTGAGGCTTTCACCACAACAAATTGAAAGTAGGTACTTGCTCATTAGTGCTACATCTTAATGAACAAGGCTAGCTTGCATTGCAAGCTTTACCAGTGCTATAAGAGTGCCTAATTTTCTTATTTCAGTATTGGTTGAAAAGAACAGAACCTCACCTACCTCTTCTTTTTAAGGATCAGAGACTACCTGACTTCTTCTTGCTGAAAAGTGAAAAGCTCTTTGTTTAATGGGGCCCCCACAGTGAAAATAGTATAGCTAATTAACACAGATGAGAAACAGATGTACTGAAGAACATTGAAACTCAAAGTTCTTAAGAGAAAGATTGGATTGATTTAAGCTAAATTGAATTAAGAGGGGAGAAAAAACCAAACCAAAACACAAAAAAACCCAGAAACCCCAGGAAAGAGATGGATAAAATCTAAAGAATAGAATAACTTTTTTATGAAATGCTTTGAAAATTCCACTTCATTTACTTGGTGTGTGTGTTTAAGAATTCTTCCATGTTGTTTAGGAGCCAAACATTAGTGTTGTCATAGTGAATGAGACCCTGACAGTGAGAAATATTTCTATTGTCCAAGTTAAAAATAACACAGAAAGTGAAGTTGAAGCAGGGTGAAGTATGATATTTAAACTGATTGCCCTTTCCCCTGTCCCCCATTGTAAGGTCTTGGTGATGTCTGTTTTTGAGGCCCACAGTGACACACTTCCCTTCTCCAGGGCAACACACACACACAAACACAATGGCTTAGAGGAAACGTGTGGGGAATGAAGAAGTTGAAAACCATGTTCTTGAAAGGCTTGGTCAGACTTCTCCAACATGCAGCCAAAGATAATCTACAACTGTTAAGATTCAGGAATTGAAATGCAGTAGATTCCAGTTGCCTCTACCTTATATTGTGCCCAATTCAGTCTTGCCTTCCAGGCAGGGTATGTTGAATTTTGCAGAGGGGAACCTGTCCAACAGCACCAGAAGCATCATCCTTCATGTGTTGTGTGCCCACTGTAGCTCTGTCACACATAAAGGGTCTTGCTATTTTCTGTGCTCTCTCTACACTCAAAGATGTTCAGGGAACAATCATATTCTCCTTGAAATAGCTGGTGGGTTATTACAATCATTTCATATGCTGTAGGCTGATACTTAATTACTCCTGTGGCATGTCCTGTTGTACCTCTTTTCTTCTAGGTGGGCGGTGTCCAACAGAGAAATGCTCATGGCACAGAATAGTTCATTGGAATTTAAACTGCACAGGTTATATTTCATTAGTTTATTGATGGGGGGAACAGCAAATCAAAGAGAAGCCCTTCAGTATGCAAAGAACTTCCAGCCATTTGCCCTAAATCATCAGAAAGGTAAGTTTGAAGCCACATGAAGGGGATTTAAACCACTTGGATATGGCACCTCCTAGTAAAATATAACTCATGTTCCAAATGGGTTTTACTCCATTGTTTTCATTATAGAGGCTTCTTATTTTTGTATTTGTCATATATAACCTGAATCCTTACAACTTCAATTAACTCCCCCTTTTTCTTTCTTTCTTAAAGAGAGCTCTAAATTATATTTTAATGTCTGCAGATTTGCTGAAGTTCAAGGTTTTTGCCTCTTTTAAATAATATTTAGATTGCATCTAGAATAGGCCTGCTGCCAGGGCAAGGTGTTAAAAACACACAGAAACATTCTTGGAATAGTCATCTGCTATTTTCTGCTGTGTGGGGTATTACAAAGAGAAAAGAAACTTTTGAGAGATGAAGAATTTGTCAGTTTAGTGATCCATCTACAACTAAATCCAGTAAAGCCTGGGGTTTGGTTTTTTTTTAGGGTACTGTCTGTCAGCTCACAAAACAATAAACCTGTTTTAAGCAAATTACAAGCACCTGCATGCTGCTTATTAGACAGGCAGGCAACCCTTGAGTCTATCCATACTGGACTGTGTGTGCTCTTGCAGCTGGGAAGGGCGATGGGATCCTGGGCTCCATCAGCAGAGGGGTGGCAGCAGGGACAGGGAGGGGATTGTCCCTCTCTGCTCTGCCCTGGGGAGGCCCCAGCTGGAGTCCTGTGTCCAGAGCTGGGGCCCAACACAAGAAAGATGTGGGGCTGTTGGAGAGGGGTCAGAGGAGCCACGAGGATGCTCAGAGGGCTGGAGCAGCTGCCCTACAAAGAGAGGCTGAGGGAGCTGGGCTGGTTCAGCCTGGAGAAGAGAAGGCTGTGGGGGGACCTCATTGCAGCCTGCCAGTCCCTGAAGGGAGCAGAGGAACAGGAGGGGAATCAGCTTGTTCAAAGGGCAGAGACTGGCAGGACAAGGGGGATGGATTAAAGCTGAAGGAAGGAAGGGTTAGATTAGATATTAGGGGGAAGTTCTTTCTAGAGGGAGTGGTGAGGGGCTGGAACAGGCTGCCCCGAGAGGGGGGGGGGGCCCCGTCCCCGGGGGGGTTCAAGGCCAGGTTGGATGGGGCCCTGGGCAACCTTGTGTAGCTCCAGGCCTGGAGGTTGGTGGCCCTGCCTGTGGCAGGGGGGTTGGAGCTCTGTGATCCTTGGGGTCCCTTCCAACCCAGACCAGTCTGTGATTCTATGACTGGAGCTCTCCTCGCTCTAGATAGGTGTTCTGCGATGGCTTTCATTGTATTGTGTAGAGGTGAAGATGCGTATTACTGATACTGTGTACATACCCATTTTCCATGTAAAAGCTGTAACTGTAGGCACTGGCTGTATTCACAGTGTAACATAACTAACAGCTCTGGGTCCCTTGCAGATATTCAGGTGTTGATGGGCAGCCTGGTGTATCTGCGGCAAGGCATAGAGAACTCTCCCTACGTTCATCTATTAGATGCCAACCAGTGGGCGGACATCTGTGACATCTTCACAAGAGATGCCTGTGCTCTTCTGGGGCTCTCAGTTGAATCACCTCTCAGTGTTAGGTATGCTGGTTTTCATTTGCTTTAAAGACCAGGTATATAGTGTTTTGGTTTCCCTTTCTTGTCGAGGACAAAAGGAACCTCTTTTTAGAAGCAGTCTCCTCTAGGTTGTGTTAAATAAAGAGCGTGGGTATGGTTAGCTCTAATGGGATTTGCAAAGATTAGAAATCAGAGGTTTCAGTGTGCTGGGCTTTAACCTGCACCTTCACAGGTCAAACTGCAGCATTCGTGGATGGCATTTGGCTTCCATGTTTTTGCCATCCTTGTCTTTCACTCTGATGTCTATCAGCCAGTTATTCCCACAGCAAATGTGAGAAAACTGTCCCTTCTGTTTAACCAACCTCCCATCAAACTCTGCCCATGATTCTGTCAGTATTTGGTCATTTTGATTTTGACCCACACATTACTTTACTTGACTCCTTAAGAGAATGGTTAAGAATTATGTTGTGATGTCAGCTGCTAACACTTCCAAATTGCTTGCTGCACCCCATTTCTAAAGAAGAAAGAGAGGCATTTTCAAGATCAGTAGCTAATCTGACAAAATGCAAATCTGTAGGAGGCTGTTGGAAATGTGAGGAAAACCCAATCTAATCTCCTTCTAGCTCCTCTGAAGATAAAACAGATTAGCTGCTGTTTAGCCTTTGGATGTCAGCTCCCTTGATACACTCATCTGATGGTCTCATTTTCATTTCAGAACTTAAATAAAAAATAAATTACATGTATCTTTCTGGGCTAGATTTGGTACTTAGCAGAAGCTTCACTGTCTCTTATTTTTGTTTTTGTTTAGGCTTTTTTTTTTCTCTTTGCATGCTACTGCAGTTAGTTCTCTGCTTAGTTTAGAGCTCTTCAAATTGTCAAGCCTTCTGCTTCTCCTCTTTGCACCTCTGCCACAAAATACAAGAGATGCAACCAAGGGTGTGCTTTCAGGTTAATTGCCTTTCTACAACAAACCCTGCAAGTTTCAGTTGGAGGGATTTACAGATATTTAAAACTTCTGTCTCTTGTTTTTTGCTTTTCATCCTTTTCTTGTTTCTGTCAGATTAAGAGCAATCTTGCATTTTAATTACTCATGCACTAGGGCTGTAATACAGTTTCCAGCACAAACAGCCAGGAGATTTTTTTGATGAAGTGGAAAATCCCTGTTATTGATGTTTGGATTGGTTGGATGCTTGTTTTGCTCCTGGTGTGCAGTCGATTGCACTGAAATGTATTTACCATATAGGTAGTATTGATACTGTGTTATAAACAAGACTGTTCTAAACTGGAGTGACCTTCTGAGTGCTGCAGATCCGTTAGTAATTAAACCAGCTTGAAGTTAAATCCCTGTTATGAAATACAGTGCCTTCTAGAACAGTAGCAGTCACTTTTTTAAGGCTGATTGGTTTCTCTGATATCTATCTAATCCTATGCAGGCCTCCTGGTCTGAGTTACTGCATGGAGTCAGTGGGGAAAACCCTCGTTGTACTAAGGAGGTCATGGCTCAGGGTCTTGCAGGATGACACACCACCATTTGAATTTACTGTTTACTTGAGGAGTTGCACTCTTAAAGGGCTCTTCCAGAGACACTTTTATCAGAATGATTAAAGCAGTAATGCTTTCAGTTTTACAAATGGTATTTGCCTGAATTTTCCATGGACACAAGTTACACTTAGTGCTGAAATAGTGTGAGGATGTAAATGGCCAGTTGGAAGTGAGGGATAGGATTTTTTTCATTTTTTGGCTCAGGTGAGACACTGGTTTCAGGCCCCATCCCTCCCAAGTAAAGTGCCCAGAATGTTCCTGCAGAAACATAAAAAAAGAGTTTCTGGAGGGGGAGAGTGGAGAGGAAAGTTCTTGACTTCTGTAGACAATAAAACTTGCTTTTATTTAAAAAAGATTTATTTTATTAGAACTTTATTTAAAAAGAAAAATGAATAGTAAAATAATCTGCCAAAGAAACAGAGCAGGCTGATCCCAAGGTCAAATCCTCTTTCTGTGCAGCTGATTTCCAGGCCTGTAGTCCTGTCATTAGACTTAAATCCATCAAAACATCTGTTAATTTGTGGAAACTCAGTGTCATGCTTTTTCTTTTGTAACCTAGTGAAATATTTCAGCATACTGTGGTGAGTTCTGGTAACGGGTAACTCCAGAGCAGGCCGAGCTGTTGGAACACCGACTTGGTTCTGCTCTTGTTACAGGCTGTGACTGCTTTCCTTGCTTTCCTATGTCTTTTTTTCTACCTTTGTTTTCTTCAGGTGAAGGTGGAAGGCATGTTTCTTTACACAGTAATTACTTACAGCTAAAGGATGATGGGTTGTGTGTATGCGTGGGCTGTGCGGAAACTTGTAGGCCGCATACGCTCCATAGTTAGGTCATACGGATAGTTGCCCTCCTATCTAAGCTAATATGATGCCTTCCTCCTGTACAGCTCAAAATCAAAGTATGTGGCATAGGAAATCAATTCTTTGTAAGACTCAAGAGCAGGGATTAACTGTTCTTTTCAGTCCAGAATGCAAATTCATGAGGGCCCTGGCCTAAGATGCAGGGTAACTGATAACCTGCCCCCGAACTGTTGCTTATTATACTTGAAAGGAGCTTAGAAGTACAGGCAAGAACTGACTGAAGTAGTCCAACACTCTTTTGTCCCAGTGAGCCTTTAAAGCAGAAATACAGCAAATGCTGCTTTCCTAGCAGTCACCTTACGTTAACGTTTCCTTTCTCTGCAGTTTTTCAGCAGGTTGTGTAGCATTACCAGCTCTAATTAATATCAAAGCAGTTATTGAACAGAGGCAGTGCACGGGTGTTTGGAACCAGAAGGATGAACTACCGGTGAGTTGATGCTGAGCTATCCCAGGGCAGATTTTTAATGGCAGATGCTCTTTCCAGCTTTCTTCTGTACTGAATGTTAAGGGATGATACACACGGCCACCACGTCCAGCAGCTCCTGGGTTTGGGACCTCTTACCATACAGGTACCTCGTGGTCTCACCCCAGGCTGATGGATGTGGCTGCTGGTTTCCCACTTGTAGGTTCAGCCAGTGGTGAAGCTGAGCAGGAATTGCTCACCCACCCACGCATGCACACACAAAGGACACTGATATGACT
Source organism: Zapornia atra (assembly GCA_013400835.1). Lineage (NCBI taxonomy): Eukaryota > Metazoa > Chordata > Aves > Gruiformes > Rallidae > Zapornia > Zapornia atra. The sequence goes on from VZTU01031780.1 coordinate 23,944, forward strand.
GGCTACACAGGCTGCCACAGACAAGGCGCTGCCTTCAGCAGCGCCCACGTACAGGACTTGCATAAAATAGGAATATAGACAGCCAAGAGCCCTTCCTCCTCTTTGGCTCGTAAAGACTGAAATTCACTTGTGAAAGCACACCCACACCACTCCAGATTCACAAGCAAATGCATGTTCACAGACCCTCAGACATCAGCTTGGCCCCTTTTCCACCCCTTTCTAGCCATTCCTCCCCAGACCCACTCTCCTGCGTGTTCCTCCTGCAATTTGTGGAGTTCTTCTGACCCCCTTTCCTCCAGGACCCTCAGATTTGCCTTCTTACCTGTTGCAAAGTCCAGGTTTGGCTATATTTTCTTGATGACTTGTCAGTAAGTGTGACTGACAAGGTTGCTTCTTGTTACTGTCTCCATTATGTTTGTCTGTCAGGTTTGTGTATCTCAGTTTTGTTTGTTGCTCCCTCCCCTTTACTTCTTACAGCCTCTCACATTGAAAAGGTCTTTGATCAAATGACCTTAACAAACGAGATCCTCTCACCTTCCACTGAATGTATGAGATGTTTCTATCTAACTGGAAAGGAAATGCATCCCACTGAGAACCATTAACTTCTCTGAGCTATACTTGATCTCTGTCCACAAGTTGCATTGCACAAGCCCTTTATCAGGCAGACAGGAGGTGAAGGAATTAGTGCTACATCTGGGGACAGGAGAACTGAGTTGAGATGCAGTGTGTTATCTTCCAGCACAACTAATTTGTATGAGGTGAAATGCAGCTCAGTTGTTATGAAACCCCAGTTTCTCTTTATAGCTCTTACCAGGCATGTGCAGCTCTCCAGTGGCCTGCTCCTGATTTGGAAAGAAAACCTATTTGGTGCAAACTGGGCATGAACTGAGTTAGCCTCTGCAGCTGGAAGAGATTAATTTATAGTATAGTTATGTCTGCTGAGTTTCTCACAGCTCTGTTTTCTGAAACACTGACAGTGTATCCTCCAAGTGTGACAGGTTCTCACCCTGCCATCCCAACAAGAACGTTAATCTGGGGAGTGTTTGGGAAAAGATTGCTGTCAGATGCACATCAGTTAATAGAATTTATGTGTTACCTTGCATATTCTAAACTTAAGGGTGTCCTGTGTGTGCTGCTAGGGCAGTATGAGGGTGGGAAGCCTTCTTTCCATTGTGCAAAGACACAGATTAAGTAGCATGAAAAGCTTATGTTAGATTTTTTTGAAAGGTAAAGCTGTCAGAACTGAGGACCAGTCAGTCAGGAGCTTCAGGTGCAGAAGCTGTGATTTTTTGCAGCTTTCAATTGATTCCTAAAGTCAGGGACCCATTGTTCTGTGTGAGATGTCCCTTTCTGAAATCATTTGGGCCTGATGGCAAGAGTTAGGCTGTGCCAGCATCTTCTGTGTTGGGACCAAAAAGAAATGATTCTGATAAACTTCTTTATTGACATGACATGTAGGTTTTTGGGAGAGTCTTTCAAAAAGCTGTCAGATGTCAACATAATCAATCCAGGAGGTTTGGAGGTTCATTTGGAGGGTTTATTTTAATTGTTCTTAAATGCTATCTGTCATGTAAAGCTCTTTGAAAATCACTGGCTAGGAAATAGAGGAAGTCTTTTTGGGCCATCAGCTCAGTTCTCCTGCTGAATCTGCACTAGAACATTCAGTTGTCCTGTGTCAGAACGCTCTGCTGCTTTGGGGATGGGAAGAAACAACATCAAGCACCATTTTAACATCACTGTTAAGTATTTGTGGCTGTCAGGCTTCCACACAATGGATTTTGCTGCCTTCACAGCTAAATTGTGGAGTCTGTTAAGTAAGGGCTGTGACCTAAAAGGCATAATTGTCTCAATATGGTTTCTTAAGATAAATTCCTCTGTTAATTTCTTTCACAGATTGAAGTGGACCTTGGTAAAAAGTGCTGGTATCATTCAATATTTGCCTGTCCCATTCTTCGTCAGCAAACAACAGATAATAATCCACCTATGAAATTAGTCTGTGGTCATATTATATCAAGAGATGCTTTGAATAAAATGTTTAATGGCAGCAAGTAAGTACCATTCTTTTATTTCAAGCACAACATATAGACAAGGATGAATTTTAGGACTTAGAATAGTGTGTTTGGGGAAAACTGAGTCTATACTTACGTAATTTGGTGGAAGCCTGTTAATTTTAGAAAATGACTTAAAAGACAGATAAGCCAGGAAAGTGTAATGAACCCTCTGATCTTGTAGGAAGTGTTTTTTCCAGAGAGTGGTGAGGGGCTGGAACAGGCTGCCCAGAGAGGGGGTGGGTGCCCCGTCCCTGGGGGTGTTCAAGGCCAGGTTGGATGGGGCCCTGGGCACCCTTGTGTAGCTCCAGGCCTGGAGGTTGGTGTCCCTGCCTGTGGCAGGGGGGTTGGAGCTCTGTGATCCTTGGGGTCCCTTCCAACCCAGACCAGTCTATGATTCTATGATCCTATCTGGAGGAATGCAAGGCAGGGTGTAATTCTCAGAGTTGTAAGTACCATTGTGTTGTCTTAAATTCAAAAAGGAGGCTTTTACACACATGTTTTTTGTTGGGTGCAAGGTTAGTAATGCATGAAACATACCTTAAAAAAACCAAAACTAAACCTCTGGTGAAATACAGCTTAGTAATTGAGCAGGTAGTTAAATTACCACTGTGGAAATGCTCCTCCTTAGATATCAGTGGGGTGCCTGCAGGCTTTGGGAAGCAGGAAGTGGGAGAGCACTATACAGCTTTCCTTGAGGAAGAACCAGTAGTAATTTGAATTATTTATATGCAGCTTCAGTGGGGGCTGTCAGCTTAATTTAGAGCCTTAAGCTGTTTTGTGAAATCCAGTGTGATGCTTTGAATGCAAATGTTGAGGGATGCTTGCATTCTTTGCCCTGTTAGAAAAGCCTAGGTGTATGCCTTCGTGGGTGACCATAGAGCCATTTTAAGCCAGAAAAATTGGGGTTACACTCTTCCTGTTCCTGATCACTCATTCCTGATGCTTTAATTAGCTTTTAGTGGTGTCACAGCTCTCGGGGAGGGGGAGTGAGAGACCCGAACTTCGAGAGCCTGGTGGGAGACAGATGAATGTTAGAAGAAATACTGTAAGCAGGCAGAATAGTCTCCGTGGAGACCTCTGCAGGGAGGCAAGGCTGACCTCTGCTGCTTTAGCTTGCTGGAGCTGATCTAAGCATGTTGTAAAACCACAGCAGTTGGGAACCAGAAACTAAGGCACTGGGTGCTGAGTTGTGGTAGCTTTCCCTTTAACTTATTATTTTAAATGCCTAAAATGCAACAAACTAACCCCAGAACTAGAAATAATAGATTAATCATGAAGAGGAATTTCTTCCTATTTAATAATTCAGGGGGCTGTGTGTGAAGGAGAGAGAGAATTTACTTAGAATAAAAAGCATGATAAGGTCTCTCTCAGCTCAAGGTGACTTTCAATGGAGCCAAGTCAAGCCTTACATTGTTTTATGCTGCAGGGGAACAAAGAGGAAGGGTTGCCACTGCAAACTTGATACCTTTGTGTTGCATGAAAAAGCTTAATGCTCAGTTGTTGCACATTGTCATGATTCTAACCCCTTGTCTTTGTCCCCAGATTAAAATGCCCCTATTGTCCAATGGAACAGAGCCCTGGAGATGCCAAACAGATATTTTTCTGAAGAAAAGTTTCCTTATGCAGTTTGTAAGTGACACTCTGGATTTCAGGTGCATTTCAGGAGAATTAAAACACACTTGTTCCATTTTATGCAGCAGACTGAGGAGGACTCCTGTGTTTGTATAAGCTAATGCTACAAAAACTTTGCCAACATTTAGTATATACATACCAAGTGGAAATGCTACAGAAATACTATTACCATAGGGCTGTACTATACTCTTGGTCTCCATACCTGATCAAGTTACTACACCAGCAGTTGTCATTCAATGCAGGTTTTTGTACTTAATTATATGGTGACTTTTTACTTTTTAAAAGCAGAAATCGATCACCCCCATTTGTTTAATATTCCTCCTGCTTTTATTCTATCATTCAATTGATAACTGTCACCTTAGAGAAAGTTTGTGGGGAAAAAGTTTTATTTCCTGTAATGTGTACATAATTAAAGGTAAATACTTCAGGAAAAAAAAAAGTTTGATAAATTGAATAGTGGTTATAAAACTAAAACTAATTTGTATTTTTTTTTGCTGAAAAAGCTGTGATATAGTCTGAGTTTTTCTTTTCAAACATTTTTTTTTCAACTTTTACATAGAATTCAAAGTAAATGTGCATATATATAAAGTATATAAAAATATATAGCCCCAAGGGGCTACTTGTTAAAATCCATCACTAATTTATAAGGGTGATGTATGGCTAAATTGCAGCTGGAACAGAAAGGGAATAGGAAATCCTGTTCCTTTTTGGTTTCCCCATTGAGAAGCGTTTGTGTAAGAGGACATTCAATAAATTCTGAAGTGGAAATGCTTTTAGTCAATGACATTTGCTCTCTGGCCTTTGTAGTCATGTTCTTTGAACTTTGTATTCAGGATTAGGCTATAAATGTCATGTTGCTGTATAGTTTAATAGTCATTCTAGTGTGCTATTTATAAACAGTTATCAAAAACCAAATAAATTGTAGAAGTATTCATTGTTAAATGGGGGGAGAAGCATGTTCTGATGCAATCTACTGATCACAAGACTGCACTTGGCAGAACTGGGCCCTACATCATATATTAGGAGGTAGCAAGTTTTCTGTAGCTTGAGAACACTTTGCTTCTAGCCTTGTTTTTGTAGTAGAATATTACTGCCATTGCCACTTTTTTCTGCTAAATTTGTCATATTGTTGACTAGGTAAATTTGTACTCATAAATGAGATGTAGATCATGGCAGTTAAATCTTTTTCTAGTGTGCATATATTTGTATTTATTGCACTGTCCTATAGTAGGGCAAGCAGCCATAAGGCATGCAAAGCTACATGTACAATTATATTTCTGTATTGTGTAGTTTCAAACCAACCAACCAACCAACCCAGGCTCACATGCTTGAATACTGACACACTGGTTGAATGCACTAGCACAATGCACTACAGAGAAGACCGGCTTTGAGAGAAACCTCCACCTTTTGAAATCTGTCACCTGACTGGAGAGACTTGAGTTGGACTCTTAGCAGATCAGTGACAAAGGACATCCCTAAAGAGACCTTAAGAGGAGCGAGTCAAGGCACACAAATTTTAAACCTTAAATGTGTTTGATACATGTGAAAAAAATACAGGTGTGTGACTCTTTTTTTTTTTTCTGTATCCTAAACTGTATTCACACTGAGCTCAAAACAACCGCGTTACCAAGTGGTGAAACCAACAATAAACGGGTGAGGATATTATTTTCCATGTAGGTTTCCTAGTCTGGCTGAAATTCTTTGGAGTGGAATTGCTTAATGCTTTGGATTTACACAAAAATGGCATATGGAGTGTTTTGGGTTTTTTTTAGAAAAAGCATAATAACAAAACCAACTCAAACCACCCTGAAGTCTTAAGTGCTGCATCTCTTTCTGTTACACTGCTGTGAACACCAGCTAGTGTTGGTAGGCCAGCAGGGACAGGGAGGGGATTGTCCCTCTCTACTCTGCCCTTGTGAGGCCCCATCTGGAGTCCTGTGTCCAGATCTGGAGCCCCCAATACAAGAAAGATGTGGAACTGTTGGAGAGGGGTCAGAGGAGCCACAAGGATGCTCAGAGGGCTGGAGCAGCTGCCCTACAAAGAGAGGCTGAGGGAGCTGGGCTGGTTCAGCCTGGAGAAGAGAAGGCTGCGGGGGGACCTCATTGCAGCCTGCCAGTCCCTGAAGGGAGCTTATAAGCAGGAGGGGATTCAACTTTTTAAAAGGGTAGATAACAGCAGGACAAGGGGGATGGACTAAAGCTAAAGGAAGGAAGGGTTAGATTAGATATTAGGGGGAAGTTTTTCACAGAGAGTGGTGAGGGGCTGGAACAGGCTGCCCAGAGAGGGGGTGGGTGCCCCGTCCCTGGGGGTGTTCAAGGCCAGGTTGGATGGGGCCCTGGGCAACCTTGTGTAGCTCCAGGCCTGGAGGTTGGTGGCCCTGCCTGTGGCAGGGGGGTTGGAGCTCTCTGATCCATGGGGTCCCTTCCAACCCAGACCATTCTATGATTCTATGATTCTGATTGCAATTGCTTAGAGTACAAAACTGGCACAGTTATTAAATGGCAACAGGGTACAAATTCAACCTATATAAGGGCATGTTTTTCATCCAAACTGATCCTGTTTTCTCTTTTAAGTAGTGCATAGTATAGATCTGTTGCTAATTCAAAACCTCAGCTGTTTTCAGCAGGTAATTGCAATTCTTCTCTTAGTTGTCTGTGTGTTTACTTAAAAATAGTAGCTTGCAGTTCTGGAGTTCCACCAACAGATGATGCTAGCGGTTTAACCTAGAATGCTTATGTGCTTCAGTAAGGGGACATGGTGCTGGGCAGTTGTGAAACACCTCTGTGCTGTGGCTCTTGCAGCTCTCTGCTTTGCCCTTTGAGGTGTGATCCAGGTTGTCTCCTACTGCTGCCTCATACACTTGTGGTACCTAGAGAAAGGGCTTGAGGTTTTTATACTCAAAATATAGTTAGCACCTGAGACACGTAGTAAAGTATTTGATTTTAAAGCTACAGCAGTATCTGAGGTCTGTCTCTGTTCTACTTTTGGACCAGTTTGTAGAGCAAGTGCCTTTTCACTCTCAATATGCAGCAGTCTCACTAAGAGACTCGGGACATGTGTGTCTGTATTGAGATCATGGTGCTGCTTCCACACCAATATGCAGAAGAATTTCTCTGCAGTGAGGGTGACAGAGCCCTGGGACAGGCTGCCCAGGGGGTTGTGGAGTCTCCATATCTCTGGAGATACTCAAGACCCATCTGGACACCTCCCTGTGCAACCTGTCCTAGGGAGCTGCTTTGGCAGGGGGGTTGGACCCAATGATTTCTTGGAGTCCCTTCCAACCCCTACGATTCTGTGGTTCTACATGCTGCATTGGGCTTGCAGCCGGTGCTTCCCTCCCCTCCTTTGCAAAATGTGTCAGAGCAGCAACTCTGCAGCACCAGTTAGTGATGTAGATGGGTCTTGGGCCAAGAATTTTTTTGTCTGTGCTTATATAGAAGGTTTAGGTTAGCTTATTGCTGCTCCAGAAGTAACAGGGGGTTATAAATAGGATTTCCGTAGCGGTGGTTTGTTAGCAGCGTTAGTTCTGCCTATTAATAGACACAGAACATTAACCCTATTGAGACAGGCTTTGAAGTTTTGTAAATGTCTCAAATAGGAAATCTATGGCAATGTTTTCTTGTGGGCTTCCAAGCCTGACTTGTGGTGTGAAATGTAATCAAACTTTAAAAACAGGCAGTAGGAAACAAAAGTAGTACGTAGGCTTTTTGCTCTGGTCATTTCATTTCATTTGCCCTACAGAGAGAGGCTGAGGGAGCTGGGCTGGTTCAGCCTGGAGAAGAGAAGGCTGTGGGGGGACCTCATTGCAGCCTGCCAGTCCCTGAAGGGAGCAGAGACACAGGAGGGGAATCAGCTTGTTCAAAGGGTAGAGACTGGCAGGACAAGGGGGATGGATTAAAGCTGAAGGAAGGAAGGGTGAGATTAGATATTAGGGGGAAGTTCTTTCCAGAGAGAGTGGTGAGGGGCTGGAACAGGCTGCCCAGAGAGGGGGTGGGTGCCCCATCCCTGGGGGTGTTCAAGGCCAGGTTGGCTGGGGCCCTGGGCAACCTTGTGTAGCTCCAGGCCTGGAGGTTGGTGTCCCTGCCTGTGGCAGAGGGGTTGGAGCTCTGTGATCCTTGGGGTCCCTTCCAACCCAGACCAGTCTGTGATTCTATGATTCCTGTAGTGCTGAGGCTGTCACTAACACAGAGCTCATGTCCTCACCTCCTGTTAGTACTCCTGGTGATTGGCTGCTCCATGAAGTATTTTTGAATTAAAGAAAAAGTCTTTTCCTTCCACACTGCAAGCTGAACAACCAATCCTCCCTGCTAAAACATGTGATTTCACTGAAATACCTCTATTGATTTCAGTTTCCTATCTGCAAGTGGGGTTAATGGCTGTGTGTAGAAGCTGTGGTGGGAGCTGTGTTACGAGTGGTGAGAGAGCTTCTGATCCCAGTGAACTTAGAGCCAGCTCCATCCTGTTGCTTTCATTCATTCTTCCTACTGTTTTACAGGGTGGCTGCTGCTAAAGTTTAAGGTTGGAAGTTACTTATGGCTACTCAGAGCCAGCTCTGAGTTGAACACTGTAAGTTTGGGTTAGATTTTACTTGCAGGGTTGGCTTGCCTGCTGCAAGGTGCTGCTTTCCTTGCTGTGCTTATTGTTGCAGAGCTTGATTTTTCTCCAGGGGGAGGAAAAAAACCCAAATCACACTTTTTACTCCATCCCAACTCTTGCACTTTTGTGAATGGGAGACTGCAGTGTAGGGAAGGGCGCCTTGAGACCAGGAGAAAACCAAGTGAGAGGGTGGCAGCAATGGTCTATAAGGTAGTGTTAAGTTTCCATTCTGAACTGGATTTGAGCCCTAATGTATATAAAGGAAGAGGGGTTTACAAAAATTGATATAAGCAAGAGAACAGCAGCTTAATATTCCTTTATGACTTCATGTTTGCATTAAATTAGCAGCCCTGTAGGGAAGCATGGAAACTGGAGCTGTTGGCAGCCAGCTGTAAGCTCTTCCTGGATCCTGTATGCAGGATCTGGTGTTTCCAGATCAAGCTGACTTGTAGTGTGTAAGTATATATATATATGTGTGTGTGTGTGTATGTATTCAAATGCAGAAGCCTATGTAGTGTTGTCTGGTTCCTGTTCCTCTTCAGAAGTGAGTTTTTCATGTTCTAGAGGGTTACTTTGATCGTAGCCAGAACACAACTCAGTGCTAGTGGTGGTGGGTGCTGTGACCTGGTTTGGAATGAGCAAAGCTCAGCCTCTGAAATGGATATCCCTGCTTCTCCTCGTTTCCGCTGCCTTGTGTTTATTTTTAGGCTTAGTGGCACTGCTGTTGGTTTCTTCCTTCTTATACAAGTTAGCACTGTGGGTTTTCTTTTACTTTGGCTAAAGAAACAGAGCGATGGGGAAGATGCAATTCAACATCACCCATAAGACATGTGGGGGGAGGAATTAAATACACAGACACAGCTCTTTTGTCTGCCAGTGTTTCCCCCTTAGAACTGAGAGTAAATTCCAGTATTTTCCAGGGTTTCTAAATTACATGGGAGGTTTCCAGGAATGTGGAGCACAAGCAGATGTGATAGTCTCCCATGACAAAAAAAATCATACATATTCAATTCATTCAGCACATCTCAGGGTGGGCAGCCAGCAATGGGTAGGTCATGCTGACCCTGCATGTCTAATTTGATTTCAGATCAATCAGAGGGAAGAAACCTAGTTGCAGGAGGGGCATATTTCACTGTCTCTTTACTGTCTTCCAGACTTCTGCAGTTCTTTCCTGACCTTATTCTGCTTTTCTGTCTTGAGAGCTGCAGAAACAGCAGCAGTGTTGTGGTTTCTATGGGTTGGCTTCTAAGCACTTGCAGAATATGCATCACAGCCTAGGTCTGAGGAGTTTGGGTTGAGCTGAGGAGCCTTTGCTGTGACAGGTCACCTGTCAAATACAGGTCTGGACAGATGGAGGAACTTCAACTTGACTGCTCCAGTTACTGGCTGTTCTGGGGTCATTTTGGCTGTTCCACTTCTCTGGAGCTTATTTAACTTGTCAAAATCCTTTTAGTATTGCAGAGTAAGTGAAGCACTAGATGAGGAAGAAGCAGGTCCGTAACAAAAGGCAGAAATTCTGGATGCTCTTTGTTGTGGAGGTCATCTGATGCCTCTTTCAGCTTCACAGGGCTTTCAGTGATCCCTTTTTTTCTTTGTAAATTGAATTTACACTTAAACTGTAAATCAGCTCTTATTCTTTCCCCCCATTCAGTGCTAGCTCCTGGGTTTGCCTTCTGAGCTGCTCCACTATTAGTTTTGACCAGCTCTGCTATTAGGTAACCCTCATCCTCTGAACAAATTTATTCCTTCTGCTTCTCTTTAAAAGTTGTCCTGTGCCTCAGACTCTTGTTTGGCTCGTACTAACCTGTACCAGCTCCCAGCCTTTGCCTCTGCATCTGGTGCAGCAGCCTCCTCCACATGCTATTAACAAAAAGCCCTCAGATCTGTAGGGCCTGTCCGACAGCAACTCTCTGCCTGGAGAAACAGGCACCCTTGAGCAGCTTCCCTAGACTCCTGCTCAGCCAGTTTGCTCCAAATTTGCTTGGTTTGCTAGAGGTATCTATGTGCCTTCTAGCTTGATGTGGGGCTGGCTACAGCATGCCTGGAACTGGAAGGTCATTTGGTCATGGGACAGTGTGGAAGGCAGAGCTGGTGAAGGAAACTGAGTCTTGCTTTGGAGAGCTGTGCTGCATCACTGCCTCTGCCACAGGGTTCCTTGGTCAAGTCAGTCCAGTGATCTGCAGCAAGCTTCTCACGCCTGTGTCTGCCTGGGGTGTGCTCTTCATTTGGGGGATATTCAACGTGGATCTCAGGGCAGTGACTAAGTAAGAGCAAGTGCTTCTTGTGGTGTGTGCCCCAAGCTGCCCCCTCTCCTTCCCTTGGCCTTCTGTCCCTCTGCAGAGGTCATGTTGCTGGTTGTGGAGCAGATGCTGAGTGACAGCAGTCCGGGCAGGTGTATTTGGTGTATTTTGAAAACATGCTGAAATGTTAGGGGCTCACAAATAGAAAAGCCCACGTAAGAAGAGGGAGATGAACAAGTTTTGCCCCTGGATATCTTGAGATGGACAACAGTCCATCATAGAATCCCAGGGGTTGGAAGGGACCTCAAGAGCTCATGGGGTCCAACCCCCTGCCAAAGCAGCTCCCCAGCTCATATTGCACAGGGCGGTGTCCAGACGGGGCTGGAATCTCTCCAGAGAAGGAGACTCCACACCCCCTGGGCAGCCTGTCCCAGGGCTCCCTCACCCTCACTGGGGAAAAGTTCTGCCCCAGGTTGGGGTGGAACTTCCTGTGCTCCAACTTGCAGCCATTGCCCCTTGTCCTGTCCCCACAGACACTGAGAAGGGGCTGGCCATTTCCCCCTGCATCCCATCCTTCAGATATTGATCAACATTAATAAGGTCCCCCGAGTCTTCTTCTCTCCAGGCTGAACAGCCCCAGCTCACTCAGCCTGTCCTCACAGGGGAGATGCTCCAGGCCCTTCATCATCTTCATCATCCGTGACAGTGTACTTCTGGTATCTCACACAATGTCCACAGGTGGGGACATGGCTACACTCTTAAAATTCACTCCTCAGTAGTTTATGCTGACTCCTGATGTCCAGTACAACAGGGATAATGCATTTTTATGCTATGTTATACACAGTTTGGGTGCTATATCCCTTTGGTTGTCTACAGATCTGAGAATGAAAATTGGAGATCACCAAGACCTGTGTTCTAAAGAGATGTGAGGACGTGCCTGAAGTGGAGAACTGAAGATGACGTGTGACTCATAGCAAGTGAGAAGCTGCTGATAGAGTTCAGTGCACAGGCATGTGTTTTGGATACCTTGATTGTTCACAGAGAAATGCTGAGCTCTCCTGTCTTACAGCTCTGATGGCACTGCCCAGAAATAGGGAAGCAGGAAAATTTGTGTGTGTTAACTGGAGTTTCTTTTATGTGAAACCCTTGAAGAAGGGAACGTGCTATATGGGCAGCAATGTTGCCATCAGAGTCCTTTCTTTGGAGGGATGAAGCTGCTGTGATCTTGCTAGGTGTGTGAATTGATGAACGAAGGCTCTGATTACCTTCAAAGTTTCCTCTTTGGTTTCTTTTAAGGCATCTGGCTGGAAACAGTAGACATAAGTTGCTGCAGGCTGATGCTCAGTATTTATCTTGGGGGTGATGTCTGGGGCACACAGGGTCCTGAGGATTGCGCTGAGTAGGGTGTACTGTGGGGCGCTCTGAACTGGGTTGGTGGTTCAACAGGAGGAGTGTGTCAAGGGAGGCATCCCAGAGCCTCCAAGTTTGGTATTCTGGTTAGAAGAGCTCAGCGATGCTCTGTGATTCTGAACTAGAGGTTAAAAATCAGGAGCTCCTACTGTGCAGTGGATTCAGGAAGGTAATTACAGCTGGTAGTGCTGGCAGTACAGTGCTGTGAATCTGTGGTGTCTGGAGGGCTTTAGCTGTATTGATCTATGCAGCAGTGGGGTCTCAGTGCAGCACAGTGCTAGATAAAAACACCCAAAGAGGTATATTTTGCATTGTTTAGGGTATTACTTGGCTCTGTTTATCCTGCAGTAGGACTCTGTGTGGTGAGGAGTTTGTTGTACATGTGCTCATCTTAATGGAAGTGCTTTTTGATTTGAAATGCCCGTATCCTGTTTCTCACCACAGGATCAGCCTCTGTGGGCTCTCCTGAGGGTAGAATGAGCAGTAAAGATTTAACCCATGGGTCATGAGATTACAGTTTCATTTGGAAGAGTAGCAGAGCTTACAGGGAGTAAAAAACACAGTAAAACACTTCTGCTGGTTTTCTGTTCAGCGTTGAACAGTGTGTGCTCAGTCTTGGTGTGTGTCACGTCCTGCTACTGTGCAGGAGAAAGTGTGTTTTGAGGCAGTGCCCCTGGTGCAAGGTACAAGGTACGTGGCCTTTTGGGGGAAACAAGGGCAGAGGTGGGCTGTCATTTCACCTTCTCACTACAAAACCAGTTAAAAGAGCTGGAGTGGGAGAGGAAGGTCACTGCTGGAGAGGGGAGACAATCTAAGTTGTTGGAAAAGGATTTAGGTTTGGGGGTAATGTGGGGTCTGGAGGAGCATTGCGTGACTGCATGGGTTACAAGAGTGTGGACTGAGGCAACCGGAGGCCTAGTGTGACGTGAGGCAACCAGAGGCCTAGTGTGACGTGAGGTAACCGGAGGCCTAGTGTGACGTGAAAGCCCAGGGTAAATGGGTTATGAACAGCAAGGAAAGAGCCTTAGCAAACGTTACCAGTGAGGTAGTGATGTTACTACCTTTTGTAAACTGTTTTGCAGAAACACATAATGAGTTACAGCTCTGTAAGTGAAAACTTGTAGCTCAAACCCAGTCAAGGAAAGCCTGAGGCAAACTAAGAGTAAAACTGGTGCTCACAGGAGAGCTTGTAGTGGTGCAAGCTGGCTGTAGGGTGAGAATCAGGCTGGCTTAAGTAAACATAATGTATTAAAACAGGGTAGACGTTGACCCTGGTCTGCCTGGAAACAGGCTGTTGGGAAGATGTGCTTCACAGCAGTGTCACAGTGCAGCTGCACCCAGCGACAGGGCAGAGCCTGGCTCCCCCAGCTTAGCACCTGGGGTTTGGGTGAGCTCCCCCCTTCAAGAGACTGAATGTGCCTTAGTGTTTCTTGATGTCTGTGAGTTCATTTTGGTGTTACAGCTTTTCTGTTAACCTTTCCTTCATGGTGTGTGGAGATACATGTAGTTGTCCTTCAGTATTTGCCTGCTAGTGTCTGGGTACACTTATCTCCTCCCGAACTGTTTTTCTATTAAGCGTTAGAAAAAACTAAGTCTGGAAGAACTTTGTTTCTCTCTCTCTTCTCTCCTTCCCAGCTTGTTTGCAGAGGAAGAGGCCAGCAAAGAGTTTCTCTCCCTGTTTTTTCCCAGGTTTTTATCAGCTCCTTGGCAAGAATACCTGAGCTACTTTCAGAGCCTTTATCTCATCCACCTTCATATACTCCCCCGTGCCAGGGCGCTGCTGTGGGGCCCATCTTGCAAGTCTCTGGGAAAATACTTTCAGATCATTTTAGGCTGTGGTAATCTGGAAGCTGAACCTCCAGGCACCCTAAAGCTCAGGCTGGTATGTAAGTCACTGCCTTTCCCCTTCCCCAAGACTTTATTACTTCCACAAAGGATTTGAGCTTTTCTGAGGCTAGGAGCAGGAGAAAGAAAGAAATGTTGGAGAGTCTGACTAGAAAACATAGTTTTATTCTTTTTTTTTCTCTTCTCAGTTCTTGATTTGCAACTGTAGTAAGGAAACATCTACATCAAACACAGAGCTGAAACACAGACCTCACTGTAAACAACAGCATAGCCCAAGAAGGTACGCTGAAAGTCCTGCTTAACCAAAGCCAGAGGCAAACACTTTCTTTTTTCAATTACTCGTCCATTCCTTCCAGCAAGAAGGAAATTCCCACCTTCCCTGCTCAGGCAGAACTTCTGAAATCAGTGGAAGTGGGGCAAGCAGCAGAACAAGGATAGCAAGAGGGAAACAGTAGGCCTTTAGCACCCAGGGTTGTAAGAACTTAAGAAGTAAATACTTAATCAGTATTTACTTCTTAAGTAGACACATTAGATGAAGTGGCACAACTCCTGGGAGATACCTGGCACCACAAAGGGTGTGTGTGTGTGTGTGAAGTGGGGGCTTTTATTTCTCAGTAGCAAATGCAACTCAGCTGCATTTTAAAAACAATCATTGCACAGTCTTGAGGGAAGATCTGGCTAATATCCTCCTTTCTCACCACCTTCTCACTGCAACATGTCAGCGTGGGGACTGACATGCTCTCTTTTACCTGAATCATCCCAGGGAATGGAGGTGGTGTTTGGCCTTAGGAATTCATCCAGGTTTTGGCAGGAGCTGTGCTTGAGCATGCACAGAAAACTGCCTGCTCTCTGCCTGTGTGTCCATCTCCTCTTTTCAGGTTTCCCAAGGCAGTGTGCAGGAGAAGAAGTAGCAGTATAGATAATGTAGTTGATGGGCTTACGCAGTGACAGCTCCCAGAAGACGATGCAGAAGGTGAAGGTGCTTATACATACTGGCTTGGTGTGCTGGCTTTCACATTGGGCTTTCCATTTGCAGGTCTAGGGAGAGAAAAGGGGTTTATTTACTTTGATGTCAAAGAAATTAATGTATGGCTGCTGGTGAGCTCGTTTAGCCTTGGTCTGCAGCCTTGAATAGCAGGCTGTGAAGTGGTCTTTCCTGCTGGTGAGTGATCTGCCAGCATTCAGCTAGTTACAGCCAGTAGCAGGGCTTTCAGCTACACTGCAAATCATTTGTTACACTAATTAAAACACAAAAACCTAAAGAAAAAGGTGGGGTTTAATTTTTTTTTTAATTTCCTTCTGATTTGTGCACAACCCTGCCCTGCTATCAAGCCTTTCTCCACACTCAGAAGTGCTGGCTGGAATGCCAGGAAAAGCTCGGGGCTTTTTTGCAGTGGGGGAAGCTGTTCTCACTTCATGAAGATTTATATATATATATTTATTTTTGGGGGGGGAATAAGTTTCCTGCAGGGGAGTTTAAAAGGAGGCTTTGCTGACTACCAGCCCGTTCCCAAAATGAGAGAAATTACCCATCTCCAGCAACTGTCAGTTTTATGCTGATTTAAAGGGTTGGAGATTTGACACCCATTTTTCACTGAAGATTAATACGTGGTGGAAAATGAATCCTTCAGCTGCCTGTGAGAATCCCAGGCCAGGTCCTGAGGCACTCTTTGATTGAGTGAGTTGTGCTATTAACCTCCTCAGGGCTTCATTTCAATGAGAGGGAACAGCTCAGAGCAGTGGGAATTTCCTCTCTAAATAAAAGCTTAAATATGTTACAATCGCTTAAACCAGAATTCTGTCGTGTTAGTGCTGCAGAAGGAACACTGTCCTTGATGAGATGATTTCCTGAGGCACTTTTGTAACCCAACTGGGGTGAAACTGAAGAGCTCTGCAGCTTGTTTTTTTCCTGTGGGGACAGAACATCTTTGTGTGGGGCTGGCGGCAGGAATTGAGTGAGATAAGTGAGGAATGTGAGCACCGGTCTAAACAAGGCTGGAGGAAGAGCTCTTAGTTATCACTTAGTCCTTGGAAAGCTAGGTGGGGATCAGAAGAGCACAGGGTATGATAAATATCCATCATAAAAATGGCAGGCTGTTGTTCCCTTTTCAGACAGGTAAAAGGAAACACAGGTCCAGTGGTGCAGCTGTATTCTGATACATGCAGAGTGAGGCTGCACCCCAAGGGCAGAAGGCATTGCTGCTCACTGCCTCTTCCCTTAAACACTGTTGGTATTGGGGCAATGATTTCTGCTGCCTTCTGCCTTTAAAAAAACCCAACCCTAATTGCAGGGATCCATTTTCTCTTGGTGTAGGGGGAGGGAGCTGTTTCCTACTCAGGGGTTCTTTCTGAGGGGTGCTCATTTGGACAGCTGAAAATCTACTAACCCTTTTTCCTCTGAACCCCAGGGATGTATAACAAAGATTTAGGAATTGATCTAATTTAAAAGGTGCTTGGCTTCCAAAGAATTAGGCTCCAGAGGTGTGACAGTACCCTTCCAAACTTCCTTTCAGCCTAGCTTTTCCAAGTGCTAGCCCGGGGTGCTGGCCTGGCTGGGGCAGTAGCAGGGATGTGGGTGCTGGAGTGCTCTCTGGCCCAAACCCCATGGGTGCCCTCTGAGCACGAGGTGTGCAAAGCTGCAGCAGTGGTTTTCTGCAGAGCAGGAGATGTGGAATAAAAACCCCAGCCGTGGGGTGGTTGATTTGCAGAGGCAAAAAGCTTGTTGCACTCCAGCAAGAGGAGTTCTTTTTCCCAGCAGGCAAACTGCAGTCCTTATTCTGAGTTTTCCTGGTGACTCAGGTGATGGAGGGCTGGGGAGGCAGGAGGGGGAAGCAGGGAGAAGGATTCTGTCTGCCTCAGGAAAAGGGTTAACTCTAAAGCTATGCATGTCTATGTGGTGCTCCTGGGGAATGTCACCAAAGGCTGACATCAGCCTCCCTGTGATGGTTGTTACAGCCTGTTTGGGAAATAGAGGCATAAAGCCACAGTGATGCTGGTCCAAAACTCTGCAGAAGGGGGGTTGGGATGCAGTAACTTGTATCTTGCCCATGGGCACAACCCGAAGGCCCAGGGATGGGGTTGGATGGGCAAGTTGGGGAGGGGAAGGGATGAAATTTGATCACCCCAGGCTTGGGTTGGACTGGTGCAGCAGGAGCACTCAAGTGGTGTTAGCTGTGAGCTCTGAGCAATGTGCAAAGCTTCTAGGCTGCCACCAACACCTTCTGTGTTAATGTTTAGTATCCACTGCAGCATGAACCCTGTGGTTCAAATTAATAATAAACAGCACCACAGGAGAAGAGAATCTCCTTTCTTTCCCCCCCNACACAGCCCCCTCTGTCCTAGATCAGATGAGGAATTTTTGGATTGCTTTTTGGCACCCACCTGCTTTATCTCTTGGGGTTGGGATGCTGCTGAGCTTAAGAGGGGGGAAAAAAGTCACTAAGAGGTAAAAACACTTGTCACTTACTAACCTTTTACATCTGCATCTTCGTCTTCTGGTTTCTGAAAGGAAACAAAAAGAAAACAGTTTAGCTCACAGATAGCTGCCTGCTGCAGGAGCTCATCCCTGCTAGTGCCTTTTCACTGATAATCTGCATTGGTGTTACAATTTATTTCTGCCTTTTAATCCTTGGGGAGCCCCAGTGCACACAGAGGGACTCCTGGTGACTCCCGAGGGAATTTGGGTCCCCCATGCTCTGCTGCATCACCAGCTGCTTCCCTTCCCTCAAGAAGAATGGTTTCTGGCTGTGGCTCAGAAGTGTGTTTCACATACCCCTTCCCACTGCTGCAGACTGTGCTGATCAGTATTTGTCAGGGCTGAAGGATGCTGAAAGAATTGTACTTTATTTTTTAAACTGGATGGGCAGGTAAATTCACCTCAGGCTGTGGGGGCAGTGAGGGTTTAGTTAGGTTAATTCAGCAGCAAAATACTTTGGTGTTCCAGGCAAATGAGCTGAGCTGGCTTAATGAAATCAGAGTAGCTGATAAGCCCCCTCATCTGGGGCTATTGGGGCACTCCCCAAAGGAAAGTTAGACTGATCTGGGGGAGTGTTGAATTGATTTAAATGCATTTGCTCTTCCTGCTTGCTCAGGGTAATCCAAAGGCATTTCAAACATGGAATTTCACTGAAGAACTTGTGCCTGCCCCAATGTTTTGCTTTACCCCTCTAGCTGTGGCAAGCTCTGAACCTGCCTGGTTAAGCTGGTGGTTTGGTCACAGCTCCAGTTGCTGATGGGAGTCTCAGCAGCTGAATTTGCCAGCCCTGTTCTGAGGCATGCTTACCCTGTTTTGTCACAGGGTTCCAGGTTCTGGTACTTACACCCCGATCACACCAATTTAGGAGCCAATGCAGTTTGATGAAGGAAGTTTTCACTATTTATAACCTATTTTTCTTCCATGTAGTGTAGAAATCAATAATTATTTCTCAGGCTAAGCCTACTGATGGAGGAAATGGGGACAGGATTTGGGTTTTTTTTTGTTTTTTTAAGTGGTCCTTCTCTTGAGTTGACTGTGTCCTGCTTATCTGATGTCTGTGTAGAGGGGACAGATAGAGAATCCATTTCCCTGAAGGCCAGGGCTGCAGGTTCAGGTTAGAGGACTATCTACAGGGGGTTAGGGGTGAGGCTTACTTTGACACAAGATGATGGTGACCGTCAGGGCAAGCAGGAGCAGGATGCAGCTGCCTGCCAGGGGAACCCAGATGATATGACTACAGATGAAATTCAGCTCTTCCTTCTTGCTGGTGGCTGCAGGAATAAAGAGGAGAGGTGATCACAGCTGGTGTTCTGGCTGGCTCTGGTGGAGCCAAGGCACTGCCAGGTGTTCAGTGAGGCTGGTGGTGAAGCAAAGGGCTTCTCCTGTCTCACCAGTGATGTTCACACATGCAGCATGAGCTGCCTGAGCGCTGCTGCTTCCCCGGGACTTGAGGGAAGGTAAGCAGCTAAAAGTTTCCTCAGGTCCCCTTCTAAGGCTAAAACCAGCCCCAACCCCCAAGGCTCTACCCTCCCTCCACCTCTTCCTGCTGTGCCCAGCAAGGAGACGTGCTTATGCTTTTTAAAACCATCCTTAGCTTTTCCAAAGTGGGATGGAATGCTGGGGTTAAACCCTCCTGCCTGCATGTATCCAAGAATCCACTTGGATAAAGCCCTCAGGATTTTCCCTCTTTCCCCATCCCAAAATGCCTGTAGGACTCCCCTGGTAGCTGTGGACCGGAGCACAGCTCTTCTCCTCTCCCTCCCTGCAGCTGGGCTACCTGGATTCGGGGTGTTCGAGGTGAGGAACTTGGTGCCATTCTGGGTGGTGGGTGCTGCTGTGGTGGGTGCCACTGTAGTCTTGGCTGTAAGTGAAAATGGATGAATACAGCATTTAGGGAAATAAAATAGCACTCTGCCACCCTTCTGCTCTCCCACCCCTGCCAGGGCACAGCTGCTCCTGTGGCCAGCATAGGGACTTCATAGAGCCCATTTTGGATAGTGACTCCCCCAGGGAGGGTCTCTCAAGACCCAGTGAAGGGCTGCAGGCTCCTTATTTCTTGTTTTCAGCCTGTTACCATCAGAGATCCCGAGTACCCCCAAGCTGGTGGTACTTTTGAGATCTATGTGAGGTGAGGAAAGAGAAGGGGGTGGTGGATGTGGTGGACTTTGCTTTAGCCTCATCCCTTCAGAACCACGCATGGGATGGAGAAGTGGGGGTGAGGAGGTGAATGCTGGGTCTGCCCATTCACCTTTTCCTTTTGCCATGAGAAGAAAGGGCAAGCAGGGAGCTGCTGGCAGGAGGATGGGTGCGTTGGTCACAAGATGCCTTGGGCAAACAAGCAAGGAAATGGGGTTTGTCAGAGAGGCAACTGATGAAAAGAGGCATGGGCAAGGGGTGCTGGGCATTTTAGCAGAGCTAAGCAAGGTTGAGTGGAGGCATTGCTGACCTGGGAAGTAGACAGGGTAGCCAGGGCTGAAGTACAGCATTTGGTTGCTGTTCATGATGCAGAAATATTTCCCCTCATCTTGTGATGTGAGGTTCTTCACTACCAGCCGGTAGGAGCTGCCGTCTCGCCTCGCCTCAAAGCGGGTGTCCATCCCCGCACTGAACGTGGCCCGGGACAGGTAGGAAATGAAGACAATGAAGTGGAGGGTCCCACCTCTGTCCAGCCGGACCCAGAACATGCCGCTGTCATCCTTGTCAGTACGACACTCCAGTTCCAGCCGCTGTCCCAACTGGGGCTGCTTGATGCTGCCGTCACGTAACCTGACTGTCATCCTGTACTTATGGCCCTGGATCCCAGGGCAGCCTGGGGGAGAGAAATCCTTGCTTGGGATGAGTTGTCCCCTCCTTCCCTGTCCATGCAGTGCAAGACTTGGAGGTTTTATTCCAGTCCTGTCTGGAATAGGGTCTGGAGAGTGCTCAGCAATCAGCCACCCACGCTTTAAAGATGGGTGCTGCCCTTCAGAAAAGCCTCAGCTGCCTTCTTGGGTGTGGCACCCCTTCCCTGCTTATCTGAAGTGACTCCCTATAAACACCCACTGCTAAACCCCCATTTTTTCCATGCCCTCTCCCCTCCAGAGCCCCTTCTCTGACTGGGCTCCCTGCCCAGAGCGCATCGTGCTGCAGCTGACCCTCTGGCTGCCCAGCGCTGGCTGAGGCGATGCCACCTTTGCCTCTGCTATCACTGAGAAAACCTCAAAGTCACCCTCTTGGTTGGCTTTTTATTCTCCCCTTATCTCTTTAGCCCAGATTCTTGGATCCAGTGGAAGGGGGCTACTTGCCCCTCCCAGTGAAGGTGCAGTGTCTGTACTCACAGAATGCCAGAAAGAGCGGCAGGAGCAGCGCAGGAGCCCTGGCCATCTTCTAGGGGTGTCTGTCCTCGGGAGCGGTGCAGCGAGGCAGAGGTGATCTTTCTTACTTGACTTAGGAGGCTGAGCCGCTCTTTGGAGAGGATGTGATGTCACCAGGACCCTCGTGGGTAAAGAGACAATGTTCGGCATCTGCGGCACAATGAAGGTGGGGGAAAGATTGCTGAAGAAGCTCAGTTCTCACCCAGAATTCGGGCTCGTTTACCATTACCAGTTCCTAAGGGTGCCTCAGGGAATTTTACCTCGATGACTTCCCTAGAGATTCAGACAGATGATGGTCATGCCTGAGGTAGGGTCAGCCTGCTGTCTCCCAGCCTTCTGGGGCTTCACAGCAGCTCCAGCTCTACAGCAGTCATGGACACTGCAGCCTGCTCCCAGCCATCTGGGGCTTCACAGCAGCTCCAGCTCCACAGCAGTCATGGACAAACCCTGTGCTTTGGCTGCAGGCCCCAGGGTATGTTTCTTGGCAGGGTATGTTCTTCTGCTACCTTCACTTGCACACACTCAAGGGGTCTCATGCAGATGGTAGAGCACACTGTATTTTATTACCTAGCAAGACATGGGTGTGCCATGGCATATACCCTTATGTATTCTTTATCTCCAAGCACGTGCTGACAGGCAGCCAAGTTCTTCAGGTGTTCAGTTGTCCTCTTTGCAATTCTTTGCAATTGCTCTGCAAAGCAATTGCTTTGTGCAAGGCAGGTGGTCTGTGATCTGCAACCCACTGAGAAAGCCCTGTGTCCCAGGGGTATGCTTTTTTTTTTTCTTAATTTAATTTTTCTTTTTAACATCTGTGGTTTTCTTCTCCAACCGCAGAGGTTTCCGCCCTGCCAAAGAAACCCTTGCCTGCTTCAGCAGAGAGGGCCCTTGCTGCTGCTTCTAGGTGACCCCTTGCACGTGGGGTATAGGTGATGCTTCCTGGAGCTTTGCACATGCAGCAGCAGCAGTTTCACCAGGACCTGAGATGGTGGGCTAGTGGGTTCTTCGTTTCTCTGGTACTTCTTCTTTCTCACTCTCCTGTTGATTATTTTTCCATGTGAGGTGTTTTTCTTACTCTTCTGTGAAGAAAACCCCCTTTTCCTGGGCATGTCACAAACCAGGTGCTGCTGACTTCGATGCCGTTGCTGTCGTGGCTCCTGCATAGAGAGGAGTTAGGGGAAAATGGTTTTAGGAATGGGGCTTCTTTCGTTGAGCACCAAAGCATGTTGGTGAGTGAGGAAAGCTGCTGTTGAGCCTGCTGTGATGTGTGAAATTCAGGCTTCTGGGAGGCTGTGCCACTTGGCATGTCTACCTGAAATAGAGCAAAGTGAGGAAAAAATAGGTTTTGGCAATTAAACGATGTTACAAGGATCTTGATCTCAAAATCCCATCAAGCAAAGGTGAACATCGGGTTTGAGGTTCTGCTGCCATCTCCAGATGAGGCACCTAAGTGATGCTACTTGTTCAGGCTCCTTCTGATTTCAGAGGGCAGATTATTCTCCTTATCCTAAGTAGAATTCATCTTCTCTTTTTAATGGGATAAGGTGCTCTTCGGAAGTACTCATCTTCATGGGCTGATGGAGGAATGCAGGCAAGGGCCTGGCCTGTAGATAACCACAGTTGAGTCTTGTGTTTTCTGAGAATAGAAAATAGAATAGAATCATAGACTGGTCTGGGTTGGAAGGCACCCCAAAGATCATAGAGCTCCACCCCCCCTGCCACAGGCAGGGACACCAACCTCCAGGCCTGGAGCTACACAGGGTTGCCCAGGGCCCCATCCAACCTGGCCTTGAACACCTCCAGGGATGGGGCACCCACCCCCTCTCTGGGCAGCCTGTTCCAGCCCCTCACCACTCTTTCTGTAAAAAACTTCCCCCTAATATCTAATCTAACCCTTCCTTCCTTCAGCTTTAATCCATCCCCCTTGTCCTGCCAGTCTCTGCCCTTTGCACAAGCTGATTCCCCTCCTGTTCCTCTGCTCCCTTCAGGGACTGGCAGGCTGCAATGAGGTCCCCCCACAGCCTTCTCTTCTCCAGGCTGAACCAGCCCAGCTCCCTCAGCTGAAGTGAGCTGCTTCCTGCCATCCATCGGGTCTGTTGTGTGAGATACCCCCCTCGCCGTTCCATCACTATCACAACTCAGGGTCAGGAAAGGTGTTTCAAAGGCATTTTAAAAAGTACAACCCTCTGAGACCAAAGTAGGAAAACTGCTGGTTCCCAGTTTTTGCTGTGGTTGGAATGGAAGAGAGCACGCTGGCAAACAGAGGATTCTGACCTGATTGCAGAGCGTGGATGCTTGCACATAGTGCATGTTCTCAGAGACCTGTTGAGGGATGTGCTGGGAGAACCTATATCATAGAATCATCAAGGTTGGACAAGACCTTCAAGATCATCAAGTCCAAGGGTTAGCCCTACCCCACCAAACCACTAACCATTTCCCAAAGCACCCTGTTGACCCATTTTTTAAACACTCCCAGGGACAGCAACTCTGCCATCAACCTGTGCAGCCAGGATCATCCAGGAGGGGCTCTTGCCTTTCTTAGCAGGGACATTGTACTTCTCTTGTCTCCAATTAATGGTAAAATCTATTATGAATGAGTTCTGGGGTCCAAACTGGAGCCCAGAGGTTCCTCTCCTGGACGTAGGGGCATCCTTGATCTTGGTCATTGTAGGTCACAGTTCGAGTTGGTTTCACAGAGTCAGAGAGTCCCAGGGGTTGGCAGGGCCCTCCAGAGCTCCTGGGGTCCAGCCCCCTGCCAAAGCAGCTCCCCAGCTCATATTGCACAGGGCGGCGTCCAGACGGGGCTGGAATCTCTCCAGAGAAGGAGACTCCACACCCCCTGGGCAGCCTGTCCCAGGGCTCCCTCACCCTCACTGGGGAAAAGTTCTGCCCCAGGTTGGGGTGGAACTTCCTGTGCTCCAACTTGCAGCCATTGCCCCTTGTCCTGTCCCCACAGACACTGAAAGGGACTGGCCATTTCCCCCTGCATCCCATCCTTCAGATATTGATCAACACTAATTAGGTCCCCCCTGAGTCTTCTTCTCTCCAGGCTGAACAGCCCCAGCTCACTCAGCCTGTCCTCACAGGGGAGATGCTCCAGGCCCTTCATCATCTCCGTAGCTCCTCTGGACTCTCTCCAGGAGATCCCTGTCTTTTTTATCCCAGGGAGCCCAGCACTGGACACAACACTCCAGGTGGGGCTTGACCAGGGCAGAGCAGAGGGGGAGGATCCCCTCCTGTGACCTGCTGGCCACTCTCCTTTTGATGCACCCCATTCAAGGCCACCATTCCCTGTGTCATGTTCAGACCTCAGGCTCTGTGCCACCATTCAGAGGTCTTCTCCTCTTCACACTCATATTCACTGAAGGGCTTTGTGATTCACCGCTACATGAAAGAGACCATCATCTGCCTCTTCCAATGCTGGACAAGGAGCTGGCTTCGGAGTAGAGGTGGGTCTATTCCTTTTTTGCTGCCTGCAATAAAGTGCTAATTAAGATATCCTTTTAAGGCAAGACAAAATCTTATTGTCAGGAAAAAGATACAGCTGTAAGCAGGCTGTTGTGCATCACTTCAGTGTGGACACCTTTCTTGGTCAGGCACAAGGGAAGTGTAGCTCTGATGGAGACATCTACACGTGATCCAACAAAACCACCCCTTTCCTGTGTGCTCATCTCATGTCTCCTAAATATTCAATTAGCTGGGGCTAATCATCTTCTTCTGGCTTTGGTGTTGAGGTAGTGCCTGGCACAAAGCTCTTTCTCTTTTGCACACTGAAGCAGCTAGACCAGTTGCAGTGGCAATTACCTGATTAGAAAAGGCTCCAGGACCTCCAGGAAAAGCTCTAATTTAAAATCAGCACTTGTGGAAATGATTTAGATCAGCATATGTGTGTTCTACACTGGTGACCTGCTCCAAAACTGGGAGGGGTAGGTGGTTGATGAGACTAATTAAGAAATCACAGCATCATCACAGAATGTTATGGGTTGGAAGGGACCTTGAAAGGCCATCTAGTTCAAATCCCCTCCACTGTAGTGTACTCTGGTTTAGCAGTTGGTTCCACAGATGATATTTTGCAGTAGACTTGTCATAGTCAGATGGCATTTGTTAGTCAAACCAGTGCAATTAATAACATGTCTTATTAGTAATTTTTATTCTGGTGTCACAGTGATGATATGACTAGAGAAGAAAAAAAAAATCAACCAGTTAGTTCCACAGAGCATCATGTAAGAGAGGTCAGGAGACCAGCCAGGTTGGTTGCACAGCAGAAGGCAGTTTCTTTTTTCTCCCAAACTTACCCAATAAGGTTCATTTTGCTTGTAGCTAAGATTGCAGGGCTCAGTTTCTGGTGAACTCCAACCTAGGTTCCTTACAACTGAGGTTTATCTTTATATACTAAGCAAGCCTAGATCTGCATTTAGTGCCAAACAGTTAAACAGAAGCAGATGGGAGCGAAGAGAGAAGAGAGAAACCCACCCAGAGAAGAGGCAGGCTGAAAAGGATCTGCATTTTTGGAATGGAGCTTGGCAGGAGGTGAGTTTAGGATTAGTGTTCTCCATGCTCCCTTACATCCACTGAAGACAGAAGACATGAGACATGAGAAGAAGCGTGGGGCATCAGAGCTGGAGGGGGTTCTGAGTTTCAGGTAGGATGGGTTCTGTAGTCATTTTGTGGAAGGATCAGGGACTTTTGTGTACTGGTAAGAAACTCTTCAGCTTCTCTGGTGATATCAGACCTTGCGTGGGCGTCCCACAGTACTGCAGGACTGGCAGCAGGGGCACATCTCAGGACATGGGAGTTAGGGTGTGATGGTTGGTAGACACAAAAGTAGCATCAAAATGACTGTGGTCTACCAGGCCCATTGTTTCCATTGTCCATGGTATCTCCTTACAGTGCTTCAGAAGGGTTTCCCATTGCTGAGCGATGGTGCAACGCTGAGGAGGAGGTGCTGCTTGATCCCTACAAGTGATGCCACTCCAGTGATGGTAACTCAGGGCATGACACCAGATTGAATTTGCTGATTCTTCCTGTTGGTCACAGAATCACAAGGTTGGAAAAGACCTTTGAAGATCACCAAGTCCAACCATTCCCATCCTAAGCTAAACCAGATCCCTCAGTACCTCATCTACCCTTTGTTAAACACCCCCAGGGAAGGTGACTCAGCCCCTCCCTGGGCAGCCTGTGCCACAGCCCCACAACTCTGCCAGGGAAGAATTTTTTTCTAATATCTAATCTGCCCCTGCCCTGGGGCAGCTTGAGGCCCTTTCCCCTTGTCCTCTCAACCTCTGAAGGATCCCTTTTGCGTGGAGGAATGGAAACTTCTAATGAAGCTCTCAGAGCTCAGTCTCAAATCACCAACTCCTGTTTCAAACAGAGGCAAAGAACACACTTTTCCGGTGTGAAGTGAAACTGTGGCTGCCGAGCAGCTTGCTGCCCCCCTTCCCTTTGCAAAGCTGCAGCCCTGAAGTTTAGAGGGGTTTGGAGAACGTCAAGTGCAACTGTCACACACACACACAGCAGGTCCTTACTTGCTATCTTTCCACTGCAGCTGCATGTTTCCTCTTCAGTGGCCGACACTGTGCGCTCCCCTCTGCGTACTCGCAGGGTAAACATCACATACCTTAAAATACAATAGGCAAACCACAGAGACTGGCTGTGCTCTCAGTTCTCCACAATGAGGACAGACAACCCCATCACTGGGTTGAGATACCTCCATAACCTCACTGATACCTCAGCAGAGAGTTTGAGAAGAGAAAACATGGTGGTGTTGAGGGTCTCCCTTGCACGTTCTCTCTTGATGCTGCAGGGCTGGTTTGTGCAGGCTTTTGGTGAATCAACAGTCTGTAATGGCATCTTTTGGGGACTGGTGACAATTTACTGGTGCCACAGCTGGAGTTGGCAGTAGACAGGTTGGTTTGGCTGGTTGGGGTGGTGTTTTTTTCACCATCCATCTCCTAGACACCTCAGAGACTTCATCCAGCATTTTCTAGCACTGCAAATGGGCTTTCCTTAGGGAAAGGAAAATCATCTGGATAGCTCCAGTGTATTACTTTTTTTCTGAAGAGCAGCTCCAATCATCTTTAATTGGCCAACTCAGCTCATTATCTCACTTCCAATTCCCACAATCAAATTTCTGCTGGGCTTGAGGCACTGTTTGGCAGTTGTCTTCCTAGTTCAGCCCCCGTACAGGGTCTCATACCCTAGGAGCTGACTTCTGTCTCTGCCAGTCCAGAGGCTTTTCATGTCTGGTCTCCTTCCTCGCTGCACATTGACCTTCCTCCCTGAAGACAGGCAGGTAAGTGTGGTGGAGATACCCCAGGGAATTTCTGGGCCCATCTGTGTGGTGCAGGGGGACGTTCCCAGAGCAGGGTGTTGCTGTGCATCTTTACTATTAACATCTTTGAGCAGGAACTTTAATTTCCATAGATGGTTACAGCAAGAGAGGTACCAGTGTTCCCAATTCCAATTATCCTGCTGACAGTGCTGGAAACCTGTGGCTTGCATGAGTTCACTTGCTTCACCTGTTTTGTGGTCCTTTTAGTTGCTTGGCTTGTTATTTCTTCCCAATTTTGTGTTTTCATGGAAAAACAAAGCAAAACACAACACAACCCTTGCTGTAGGCTTAGACCTGCAAGCCAGAACCCTAAGCCACAGTACCTTGGGCAAAAAGAAGCAGAAGGGAGGGGAGAGATGGCTGCATCAAAAAGCAGCAGCTGGTTTGATGCTCTCCCACCATCAACAAAGCAAACTGGATTTTGTGTGAAGAGTTTTGCTTTGAACAGCCTGATCCCCACCATTGCTGTGAAGAGTTCTCCCATACCTGTCCTGCTAGAGGTGCTGCTCCCACCCTGCCTGTGGGTGTTGGGCTCAGCAGCCATATGACAATTCATGTTTAAAACATGTCTTGCAAACTGTTAATGCAGGTTAAGTTACTTACATCTGTGTATTGTAAATAAAGAACTGCAGAAGGATCTCTCAGAGCCTGGGTGATGCTGGGGCAGGTGAACCGTGGAGTGTGAAGCATGAGGATGAAAACCAGTCCTGGCTTTCCTATAAAACAAGCCAAATATTGCCATTCAGAGGTGAAAAATTGGGTTAAGGCAAGAACTGCCATGGAAATAACCAATTCATTGCCCAGCAGGAAAGAAAACCAGATGTTAGCAGGTAGGGAAAACTTCTTCCTAATATCTCATCTAAATGTCCCCTCCGTCAGCTCAAGCCCACCCCCCTTGTCCTGTCACTCCCTGCCCTCCAGTCCCCCTCCAGCTTTCCTGCAGCCCCTTCAGGCACTGGAAGGCTGCTCTAAAGGCTCCCTGGCACCTTCTCTTCTCCAGGCTGAACAAGCCCAACTCTCTCAGCCTGTCTTCATAGCAGAGGTGCTCCAGCCCTCTGAGCATCCTCATGGCCTCCTCTACATTCACTCCAAAAGCACAGAGAAAGGAATAGTTTTCTAGATGTGTATACATTCAGCATATAGAAGACACATACACATGAACTGCCTACGGCTTTCCAACCTGTGTCTCTGGTTGTATGAGCTGGGAGATGATGGGTTGGGGATGGTTTGAGCTTCATGTGGCTCCAGTCCTTCAGAGCAGCAGCATCCAGCCTTGCAGGCCCTGTGTCTGCGTCCCTGGCTGCTCATGGTGGGACAGGACTTGTTCCACAGCCCTTTGGGACTCCCCCTTCCTCATTTCACAGCCATGAGTGGCACAGAGAAGGCAGAAAGGGCTGTATCACCAGCTTCCCCATGACATGCCCACCCATAAGTGACACCACTGAGGATCCATGGCCATCTTCAGCGCATCACACCCCTTCATCCCTCCAGCAGGGACCGCTGGAGCAATCCTGTGGTTACCTGAGACCTCGAGCATGACACCTTCCATGCTGGGAGAAGGCAGGTGAGTTTTTCCTTTCTCTGTTTTACAGCCCAGGGCACCCTGGCTGCCTCTTGGAAGAGGGGTGATGGTCAGGAAAGATGCCTGACCCTGGCCAAGTAGCTCAGTTTGTGTCTCAGCTTCGGGGAGGTGAGAAAGGACCCAGGTTCAGGGACCAGAGGAATTTGCATGGCAGCAGCTGTGTTCCCTTGGCATCTCCTCAGGGGATGGCAGCTTGGGCTCTGCACAGCAGGATGTGACCCACATTCCTAAATTATAACAAAATGACCCCAGCTATGGTAGCAGTGGGTGAGTGAGACTAAAACAACCTGAAGGATGTTGTTTGTTCTCCTGGTGCCTGTCCCACTGCTGCTCTCACTCGTTTCCCCCTGCATCAAGGTGACCTGAGCCATGTATGTTACTAACAGGGGTGTCCCTTGCAGCCCTGGGCAGGCCTGGGCAGCCCCAGCTTCCACCAATATTTTGCCTCTTGTTTTTTTGAAGAGACTGATAGGAAATACCCCAATTTGGGGTTTTTTTTTGCATTTGGTGCTGATGCCACATCTCCCTCCCACATCAAGCACCTCGTGCTTGTCCTGGACAGCGATTGTGCCTTGAGTTTTGCTGGGGAACAGCTGCATTTCTGCCTGTGACCCTGCCTGCAAGCTGGCTGTAGGGCCTCCAGCGATCCAGCATCCTTTCCCGTGGCGGTACCTGAGGAGATGTCAGATATGGTGGGACTCAGCTGTGGTTTCTGCCATGGGCTGTGCTGCAGCATGGAAAGAAGAGCAGTGTGCAGCCAGCTGCCCTGCCAGTCCCCAGAGGCAGCTGCCTGACACCGAGGGTTTGTGCTGTGCTTCATGCTGCCTGCTGCCCCAGCCCTCCGTGCGGGGAGGGAGCAACAGGAAACGTGGTGGGTGAGATGACACAAGTAGCTCTGGGGACAGAGATGTCTCTTAAGCCACAACCCTCCTCCCTGCTCAGCCTTGTGGGGAGGGAGGTTGCTTGTACCCCATGTTTTGGTCCTCAACCTCCTGTCTGGATGTGTTTTAACCACGAGTGGCAAAGAGGAGCAGAAAAAACAACAGGGCTTGCACCATGGGCTGGGTAAGGCTTGCTCCATTGTGCTGGCAGCGTGGAGGAACGTGTGGGTTGGGGCACAGGGGCTGACTGCAGCAGCAGGGGCTCGATGGCTGGTGGGCTCAGTGCTTCACTTTGGAGGTGTCCATCGCTCGCTGTGCTCTGTGTGGGGAGATGGGGTGGGTTTTGGCATTCCCAGGCAGAGCCCAGGCCTTTGGAAGTGCTTACCTGCAGTGACCCATGGTTTCTGCACAGTTGTCTTTGCTGCTGCAAAATGCAGAGGCTTAATACAGTTTGGGCAAAAGGAAATTTAGCCCTTACCCAAAAACAACCCTCAAGGAGACAAGCTCATGGGCTGCCTGAGGGCTCCTGACCCCTTCAGGGAGTTTTTTAGAGAGTGGGTTTTGCCATTTGGGCAGGTTTCCTTCTCATATAGACTGCCAGCAGCGTGAGTTTTGGGGGGGGTTTATGTTAAATGAGCTAAACCAGCTGTTTGTGTGAGGTCCCCACTGGGATCTTGTACCTGGTATGGAAAAAATTCTGTGCTGATCCAGCACTGGGGTTTTTTGGAGGGTTTCACATCTGAGTTTCATTAGTTAACTGGATCAGAAAGCACAAATAGTAAGAAGGATATTCCCCTAATTCAAAGCGTGATGCAGCCCCCCTTCATGGGCTTGGATAACTTGGAAGTCTAACCAAGAAATCTTACTTTAGCTGATAAACCACATGGTTATGGGAGGAATATTAAACCCTCCATCCTCTGGCAAATATGTAAAGCATGGGGAGAGTTTTGTGTCATGGGAAATCAACTTTTTAAAAGGGTAGATAATGGCAGGACAAGGGGGATGGATTAAAGCTGAAGGAAGGAAGGGTTAGATTAGATCTTAGGGGGAAGTTTTTTCCAGAGAGAGTGGTGAGGGGCTGGAACAGGCTGCCCAGAGAGGGGGTGGGTGCCCCGTCCCTGGGGGTGTTCAAGGCCAGGTTGGATGGGGCCCTGGGTAACCTTGTGTAGCTCCAGGCCTGGAGGTTGGTGTCCCTGCCTGTGGCAGGGGGGTTGGAGCTCTGTGATCCTGGGGGTCCCTTCCAACCCAGACCAGTCTGTGATTCTATGAGAGCAGTGCTGGTGTATTAACTAAAGGTAAGGATGTTTTTCTATAGCAAGGTGGTAGCAAAGCAAAATACATACCTTATACAAAATTACTTTTAACTCAGGCTGTGTTCCAGTTACCTGAATAATTAAATAGCAAATATTTGTATATCATTCCATGGAAGCTGCAGAGCTCACCCTTGAGTGCACACAGTACAGATACATCAACACACACAAATGGGGTTTTATTGCAGCAAAGAATGGTTAATTCATTAACCAGGAATAACATTATATAAAAATTATATTAATACTAAAGGAACAATTTCTGGTTTAGATAGATCAGAAATTCAATATAGTATGATTTCTGGCATATTGAATTAAATACAATGAGATCTACAAGCAGGAAATACTTACACTGCCTGAAGGGAGTTTTTTTGTTCCCCAGCATTTTTTTTCTGTAGGTATCTGTTAATCTATATAACTGTCAATAAATATGTAATAGCACATATATAACTATATATATTATATATATAGTTATATATGTTATATATATAGTTATATATATGTATATATATACACACATATTACTATAATATGTAATAGCACATATATAACTATATATAATATATATTATATTA
>VZTU01031781.1:329-26118 GCA_013400835.1 Zapornia atra
ATTTTTCTAACACCATCACCACCCTCCTCTTGAATAGGTTCAAGGTTGTTTGCTAAGCACTTTTTGCATCGGTGCTAACTATTCAGCTGGCAGTGCTTACTTTTACAGGCTAAGGCAAAGCAAACAATTTGTCAGCTCAGTTGAAAGACTCAGTTGAGGAATGACTGATGCATGAAACTTGCTCTTTTAAAATTTATGAATCATTGGCTTCTTAGGTGGGGTTATTTAAAAATATAAAATGCTATCTTTTAATCATACCTAATCTTCAGCATTAATATTGCTTATACATTGATAAAATCTGCCTTTTCAAAGAAGTGTTGGAAGGGTTAACTATTGTTTTCCATGTAGATTACCTTTCAGCTTCTCAAGGGCTTAACTTGTACCTGACTCTCACAGTCCTGTTGCTTTTTCTTCCTTCAGTGCAGGCCTGTTCAATGGCAGCAGTGAGCTTTTATTGAGTTTAAAACATCAGGGCTTAACTTTCTTGTGCTGGTATAAAAGAGTTAAGTATATATATCTAAAATGTCAAATCCTCACACTCCAAATCTCAAACCTACTAACAATGACAGAAATTCTGATTACAAGCTTTTTTGCTAGACTTAGAATGGACAGTTTGGTGCATGAAGATCACAGAAGGTTTTGTTTTTCAGGACAACTTTACAGAGGAAACTAAACCTGGATTTTTTAATTTGCTTTTTAACTTCTTAGAAAAATACCAAAAAACACAAAACCAAACCCTCCAAACTTTGCTGTTAATTATGGGGTCCAAATGTGCCTTCAAACTGTTGTGGCTATTACAGGATATTTGTCAGCTGAGGCTCAGTCACCGTTAGTAGTCACTTCAAACATGGGCTAATGTAATCAAGCAACAATGCCAAGAGCTTAATTTAAGGCTAGCCAGCTCACATTTGATATTTCTAAATATTTATTCATGGGTGCTTACTGTGTGTCAGCTGGCTTACAGTAACTTTTGTAATATCCACACTGAAACCAAGAATCTACTTTTTGGTGAAGTGGAAGTTAACATAAGTAGAAGTGGTACAGTCTGACCTTAGACTGACCTAGAATTGTATTTGAGAGGTTTAACAAAACAAATTGATAAATTAATTTTACCTAATCCACTTCTATAATTGTACCAGATGATGTTTTTCATGCTTACAATGCACAAGTGATGACAATTATTCCATCTGAGAACCCAAAATGATTGGATCTATTGATAGGCCCTTTATGGTCCTTAATGTAATTGATCACAGTACTCCAGGATATGTAATCTCTAATCTTTTAAAAACATAATATTTAAGAGAGTCACACTAAAAATATTTCTGCATAAAGCAGAGGATTGTTAAAACCAAATTTTAAGATAAACTCCCCTATTTTAATTGAACTTGATGAAATCCAGTGATACCAAACAGGATGTACAGAAATTAGGTTGGGAAAGGCAAGAGGGTAGGACACTAACTGAAAAACAGAGATCACCTGAAACTAGTTAAAGAAGAGCTACTGGTGCCTCATGCAGTTCCTCATTATTAGGAGCAATAGGATACATCAAGGACAGAGAATGTCACATGAGAATATATTAAAGAAATATAAGAAAATTGCCCCCTCTACCACATCTGTTTTTCAGCCCAGTGCTGTAATAGGGATTAGATGCGTAAGCTTTTTCAAAGCTAGCTGTTTATTACAGGAAAGAATTACCCCCACACCCATTGCATCCTATTAAAATATCCTCATATTACACTTTCACAACTGGAAAAATCACAGGGCTCCACTACCATCTCGGGTAAGTCTCTGTAATGCCAATGAAATTCCACCAAAGAAAAATGGAGTTGCATAAGCATGTGTAAGAAAACAATCAAGTCCTAAGACCCCTGACTTTTTAATTGTTATTTGTCATATTCTTTCTTCTTCATTAAAAAGGATAATTATGAAGAGTAATGACTTTTTGTTGGTTTTTTGTTACAGCAATCCCAAAGAGGAAAGCATGCTGAAGAAGTATTAGTAAATAGCCTATTTTTTTTTCCAAGGATTGTACAAAGTTAAGGACATCTGTTGTTCACTACAGACAAATTGGTGATGACAAACACATGCCAAATTATTTGAACAGCTACCAGCTATGTGCTTGGTTCTGTACTTGCTAGTCCTTGTTTCATAATTCCTGCATGGAGATAAAAAAGGAAATTACTAGCTTTAATTACCTTTCCACAGTGGGTTAGAGACACTAATTTTACTAGGCAATGCATCTTGCAACACTTAGGTTGAAAGCAAGGGTTCCTGTTTTCCTTATGTGTGGACTCATTCTGGTTTTAACTGGAGCTGGGCATTCAGACTACAGAGACAGAGTGCTCGATATCTTTGGTGCTCGCTAAACGCATTCTGGAGCTTTATGACAAACGCACGTCTGTCAAAATTATCCTTAAGGAATCATGCTTCTTTCACAGTGAGAAAAGATCTGAGTTCACCTACAGGTCTACTCTTCTTGTGTGGTTTAATGGTATTTGTCTCCAAATCATTGTAAATTAAAATAGCAACAGTAAGTTCAGAGGAGTAATGTTGGATTTAATTAAAGTTATTTGTACTTAGACTTTCCACATAACCAATTCAGATTAAGGGTAATGCATGAATGTTATTTCTGAACTAAGAATGGATTTTTTTTTTTCCTACTTAGAGGGTTGTGTCTCAGTGGCGGCTCTAGCACTGATACTTAACAGACTTGCTTCTCTCTCTCGCTTGGAGGACATCAAGCAGGACATTTTCAGTAGTAAGAGAGCAGAGATGAAGCACTGCTGTCCCCATGACAAGGTGTGAAACATCTCATATTTGTCTAATATAGATAGCACTCATTTCGAAAAGAGTTAAATATTCTAGATTTTTCTTCATCTCAGTTGTCCAAGATTGTCTAGGTTTTTTTTTAGTGTTAAAATTAGTCTTTACCATTACTGAGAAATTTTGTCCTGCTTTCTGTTCAGGGTATTATTAAACTGTCCTTGCTCACTTGATAGATTTTTTTCCAAGTGCTCTTAACTTTGACTGAATTATTGAATTGGTTGAGAGGTAATCCATTTCTAAGATACTACAGTTTGAAAATATTTTCAATTTAAAATTGCTCAATAAATATGTTTCTTTAAGAAGTTTATGTTCTTCGTATTACTTTAAAGTACCAAGATTACTAATCATTATGCTGTTTCATTTCATTAAAGTTAATTGATTTCAAACATTTGAGAAAATTATTTACTCCTACTCGTACTTCAGAAGCTGCTAACAGCAAAGTCAAAATCACTATTTTGACAGAGTAGATTTAATTTTATCTTTGTGGTTAACCTGTCTTTGAGCTTTGGAGGTCTGGGGAGACCTTAGAGCAGCCTTCTAGTACCTAAGCGGGGGCTTACAGGAAATCTGGAGAGTGGCTGCTTACAAGGGTGTGTAGTGACAGAACAAGGGGTAAGGGCCTTAAGCTGAAGGAGTGGAGATTTAGTTTAGATATTAGGAAGAAACTCTTCACTATGAGGTCTATGAGGCACTGAAGCAGGTTGCCCAGAGAGGTTGTGAATGTTCTCGCCCTAGCAATGTTCAAGGCCAGGTTGGATGGGTCTTTGGGCAACCTGGTCTACTGGAGGGTGTCCCTGCCCGTGGCAGGTAGGTTGGAAGTAGATGGTCTTTAAAAACCTTTTTAACCCAAACCTGTCTGTGGCTCTATGATTCCATGTTTAACAGTCTGATTACACCTTTTGTTGTTGTTATCTTGTTTTTAAAGTAATAGACAAAGTTAAAAGAATCACATTTCCTGAGAGCAAGCGAACGTGTCCAGAGCAAGTGAACTTATCTAAATAAAAACTATCAAATACTAACAGAAATACAAAGTGAGGGAAAGAGAGAAGGGAAAAAAAAACCCAAAACCAAACAACCCCCAAACAGCCTGATATGCAAGCATATAAAACAAACAAGAAAACCCCTCTACAAATTGCTGGAACCAAAATGGCTTACCTTAAGTTGTGTAGAAGCACAGCTTTATCAACTGTCATGCATACATTTAGTAACTGCTTTCTTGTCTCACCTACTGGTTTTGCATATGCAAACATATTTGCCTATGCAAGTGGATGTTTTCTTGGACACACCTGAGTCACAGTGTATCATGATCAGTAAGTTGAAGAACAACAATTAAGGAAGAAGAGCATTAGCTAGCTAGTTTTGGAAAGAGTTTGGTGAAAATAGAAGGATATGGATGAAGTTTGCCTTCTTTTTTTAGTGAGATGAGGCCTATGTTGTGTCCCTCTGTTTATCTCATTCCTACCCACTTGAGTTTTTTTTTCCCCAAGTTCTATGAAGAGCGACATACGTATAGCTGTCTTGTTAGTAGTTTGAAAATAGGTAGCTGAATACAGGAAAAAAGACTGTTATTGTACTTTTCCCCACCCTCCACCTACCCCAGTTCTTTTGGGAGAGAAATGTTGAAAGCAAATCTATATTGGAGAATAAGACCCTCAATGTGGGAAAACAGGAGCTTGCACCTTTTTAGGCATCAGGGGATCTGACTATTAGATGCAAGCCGTAGGAAACCAGGCCTCATTAGTTCTGCAGCCCACAGGACTGTTTTTCTACAGTAAAGAGGCTCAGCTGTGCAAGCAATTTTTTTTCCTGAGATCTTCGATCGCAGTGCATAGTTTTGGGGTATATGACATAAGGTTATTTGGACCTGATTTCCATCTGTGAAGGAATATTCCACTGAGTTAAACTGTTGCGTGTTTGATATGTCTAAAACTCGCATTCCTTGCACAACAAAATGGGAAACACTGGCAGCCCTCTTATGCAACATGTGTACCATAGATTTTAGTGTCATTATTAGAAGCTCTGGTGTAAGAAAGAGAGATTTAAACCACCACTCACTATTTTTTTAATACTAGTGTATTCCTTAATACCTTTTCCTGAGGCTGTCAGAATATTTTAACTTCCCATCACTCCTGCAACTTACGGAAGGGTCATAGTGATAATTTTTCCATTTGAAGCGAAACAAAGAAGCATTTAACACTTCAGAGCGACTCTAAAAGGCAGTTTATGCTAGTCAAAAAGAAACACTATTAAACACAGTTGCATCTGCCACAGGAATGTGGGTCAGGAAGATGCAATTGTGTGGCTAGAAATTTTGAAAGATAATGGGGTTAGCACCCTAATTTTCTACCAAAGATCCACAAGGTTTTTAGAAACCACTGCTGAGAAGACCCTCTCTCTTATTTCTTCTTGGAAAGACAGGGTCCCTCTAAAGTTTACTGATTGATAGTGTTATGTTCTAGATGCTGTGTGGCATTTGTTTGCTCAGTATTACCCATTTCCTATTGTAATACAGGATTCTTGGAGATCAAGGAGGTCACGAGATCAGTATAAAGTACTGTAACAAAAAAAATTCCAATATATGAAACTGTATTTTGAAGCTGACATCAAGGAACAAAATGTCAAAAACCAGTGAACTAGGAACTGGCCACCCAGCAATACAGTATCTTGCAATTTTATCTTTCATCTTAATGTATCCCAAACTATTTAAAATCAAAACAAATGGGGTTATCCTTATTTTATGCAGCTTCTTGGGAGGTGCAAAAGTATAGACTCAGTGGGAGCATGCAACCTTGCTATTTAATGTTATGTTTACTATGTCTGGCTTTAAGGGTTGGCAATGCTACTCTGTTATCTGTGATTTTATTTTTTTTTTTAATATGACTTTGTTCACAATAGTATCTAAGTAT
This sequence comes from Zapornia atra, assembly GCA_013400835.1. Lineage (NCBI taxonomy): Eukaryota > Metazoa > Chordata > Aves > Gruiformes > Rallidae > Zapornia > Zapornia atra. Next base: position 6,062 of record VZTU01031781.1, read on the forward strand.
GTTCCAGTAGTTCATAAACTGCAGGCCGAAGAGCTGAACTGTAGTTCATTTTTATTTTCTTCCCAGGGGAGAAGACTGTACAAATATACATGAACGACTTAAATTTATGGTTAAAGCCTGATTTATAGTTATAATTCTAATAAGATTTTAAAATATTTTTATTATTAGAAAATATATTGTGTTATGTGCTTATGCTGGGCATCTTTAGCGCAAAAAAGATGTTAAAAAAGCATCATATGCTCAGGGTGGAAGCCAGTAAGGGCTCTGCACTTCAGTTCATAAGGAAGTCTGTTAAAGAGTTTCAGACCAGCCTGTGGAAAAATGGTGTCTATTGGTTGGGTAAGGTTTATCCTGACTTTGAAGTGCTCTGCTCTGCCAGAAGAGCAAAGCTGTATACCATGATTTTATCAAGCGGTTTACGTAAAGATTTTATAAGCTTGTCATAGATATCTGAAAACTTGTGAATGTTGGCTGCTTTGACCTGAAACTTGACTCTGTCCACTGAAAGAATGTGGATAGCCAAGAACAGCTCTGATATGCTTTTGCTAGTCTATAGTTTGTAGAAGATGTTGCATATTTAGTATTAGTAAGGGATTTCCATAAGGGATAGTGATTCCACAAAAGAAGAACAAAGGAACATTATGTTGCTGTTCACATGTGGCGCAATAGTGTTGTGTGGCAGCTAGCCTTTTTGATAGAATTAAGGTCTTGTTGTCTTTCCTTGTAGTTTAGGAAAAAATGCACTGCTTTTATTATGTAGTGTGTCTCGATTGCAGGCCTGATTTGTGACATGTGCAGTTCTGACTCCTACTTCCAGATCAAACCTGAGCTACGATGTAGTTACCAGCTCCATCTGTATAGTGAATTAAAAAAAAACCAACCCTGTAGTTAATTCCATTTGTAAGTGAAATTCAGAAAGACAACCTGTATTTTAGTAAAGCAGTGCTGACTATCAGTCACTGGTATTTTTCACTTGTGTGTCCTATGTACTCAAATGAGCATTCATCTTACAGTCTGATTGCTTAGCAGAGCTTTTCCAACAAGAAAAGAAATGGAAGCCCTGCTGACCACCAGCACTTAGCTTGTGGAGCCTTAGGAGAGCATGCATAAATACTTTTAATGGCTTTAGTGTGTTTTCATTGGGGAGCATCAAAACCAGTCTAAGCAGGATGACTCAGAGAAAGCAGCCGAGGCTTTGTCTGCACAGACGGGTGCAGAGAGTCATGCGTTTGATCTGCTTGCACACTGAGCTGCCTGAATGGAAGCCAGCTCTGGCCTGGAAGCCATAGAGACATGTTAATACGTAGCTGTGCTGGAGCTCATAAGCCTTACTAGTGCTAGGGCTACTTTTGTTTCAATAACCTCTCTATAACCGTTTTTTTAATGAAGTTGCTCCCAGGGTTTGTTCTAACTACTATATAGAATACTCTATGTTAACAGGACCACAAATCACTGATTCTCAAAGAGACAAAGCATGAAATTGTCTTATGTGCTGCTGGACCTGCAAAGTAATCAGCAGTTGTTATTGTTATATGGCAAGTTTCATCATCTTCTGGATCTACAGAACTGGACTTGATGGTTGGACTCTATGATCTTAAGAGTATCTTCCAATCCAGGTGATTCTATGATTCTACAGGTGAAGAAAACATAAAATTTAATGCAAGACTTTGGTCTGGTAGGAGTGCGTGTACAAAAGTGAGATAAACCTAGCAAGCATGACACTTGCTCTAGTAAACAACTAGTGATAACAGATAGTTTTCTGTTTAAAGTATCTGGAGGGATCATAGCACTGTATCATACGGCTGCAGCTCTAATTTAGTGTTCTGGGTTAATAGCAGGCATAACTAGGAGCAGCCACCCACTGTCCAAAAATTCTGTGCCCTGCCACAGTGATTCCTCTGTGTACCTCTGCCCCCAGGGTAGAGATGGCAGGGAGGAAGAGACGTAGCATAGAAACTTGAGGTTTCTTTGTAAGAAGGCAATGTTAGGTTATGAGAAAAAAAAATCACTTAAAAAGGCAGGAAGGATGACAGAGCGAGTGTGATAAAAACAGAGAGAAAAAAGATGTGAACTAAAAGAATAAAATGATATTGTCATTAACACCCACAGGCCTCCCTTCTGGAAAGGACAGGGAGTAATTGTCAGGAGCTAAACTCTGTGTGCTGCAAACTCAGTCCCAAACTATCATTAATAATCTTGAGAAATGAGTCTGGAGGATAGAAATGAAACTGGCAGTATTTCAGAAGCAGAGTAGACGCCGGCTGTCATCCCATTGAGAGACATACCCTGTTAGGGCCTGTTAATGTTGCATTCCTGTCAGAGTGACATATAACATTACATGTTAAACAAGTGGCAGACGAGACAGCGTGAAGGCAAATTGTTCAGCAGATGGCACAGCCTACTTTACTTACCATCTGAAGTTAGAAAATAGAGCAAATGCCATGTTTTGCATTTACTCTCTCATTCTTTCCAAATACTACTTCAGGTACTGCTCAGCAACCTCCTTTGTTGTGGCTGTTGAGACAAGAGGAACTGCACAGCATGATATAATACGAGATATTTTAAGTAGAATGCTAATCATGTGTCTATACATTTTGAGTCGAAAGTTTCTGAGCTATACTGAGTGAATACTTTGAGAGCATTACATCTTCAGATAACTGTTTTGAGCTGCAAACCACCTGTGGCTCATTGTGTCTCCTTTCCTTTTAAAGCCTAACAATATGTAGACACACTAGACTTCCACAATCCACCCACATTCTTCAGCCTTAAAGGAGAAAAATGTGAAATTTTCTTTGGGAGCTGGGAAAAGCAGCATGATAACTATTTTCTCTCTCACAGAGTTCAATTTCCATCTTTCCAATGTAAACTGTGCTAGTCTCATTGACTCTGGGGGTGTTGGACTATGCTCTTACAAACCAATCAAGTCAGCTCTTAGGAAAAAATCAGTTTGTGACAGTCTGAATAGAGTAATACTTTGAATATGAACAGCTCTTCATATGGAGCACCTTCTAGATACCCATGGTTCAGTTTCCTGGTTACACTGTCTTTCTTCCTCCAGCCCAAGGAAAGGACACTGAAAGACAGGCTATTGCTATGCAAAGTCACAAACAAGGGAAAGTGCCATCATTGGTAACTTAGTATGGTTAGCATGTTTGGTGCTCTTCACATACAGACAAAACGCTCTCTTCTTTAAGGAGTTTACAGACTAACTAGAAGAGACAGCAGTGTTCAAATACCTCTCAGGCATTTAGAAGAAATCACACTAAATGGTTTGAGAAGACTTAGTAAGAAAAAGTGGAACCTTCAGCAAATTATAGTCTTGTAAAGGGTTTTATGTTTGGTACCTGGAGAAGAAAAAGAGGAAACCTCACCTTCACACACCGAATACTCAAAGACACCCTGCGTAATCAAAAAAGTATCCTGCTATACATGATTTAGAATCATAGAATCACAGACTTGTTTGGGCTGGAAGGGACTTCAAAGAACATCTAGTTTGACCCTCCCTGCCATCAGCACAGACACTCTCTACTAGATCAGGTTACCCAAAACCCCATCCAACCTGGCCTTGAACACTGCCAGGGAGGGGGCATCCTCAACCTCTCTGGGCAACCTGTTCCAGTGCCTCTCCACCCTCATAGTGAAGAATTTCTTCCTATTATCTAAACTAAATCTGCCCTCCTTCAGTTTAAGGCCATTATCGCTTGTCCTGTCACTACACTCCCTGACAAACAGTCCTTCTCCAGCTTTCCTGTAGGCCTCCTTCAGGTACCAGAAAGCTCCCCACAGCCTTCTCTTCTCCAGGTGGAACAAGCCCAACTCTCATTCTGTTTTCATAGGAAAGGTGTTCCATTTCTCTGGTCACCTTTGTGGCCCTCCTATGGACTCTCTCCAGCAGCTCCATATTCAGCTGGGCACAGGAACTGGGCACAGTACTCCAAGTGGGATCTCACAAGAGCAGAGTAAAGGAGCAGAATCACTTTCCTCAACCTGCCTGTCACACTTTCTTGGGTCAAACTTATGGATTTATGAACTTACCCTTCATCAGGACCCAACTCTGTGTTACAAGAACAGCAAAAAACATTTTTAAACCTGTAAATATTTTATTAGTGTGCAGTAGCTTAAGCTATGCCTATGCAGAAGTTTATATTCTGTTTGATGTTTTTTAAGAAGATTTAGGAATATACACATCAAAATCATGATTGAACAAAGGCATAAAACTCAGTTCCCTAATAAGCCTTCAGTTTAGTGTTTTCCTGAAGGGCAGTGTGATACTGACTTTAAACTTAAAAATAAAATTATAAAATTATTTCTTGTCACACATGGATTGTGTGATGGGTCCCATCCTCTTTAATATCTTTACTGATGATTTGGGTAAGGGAATTGAGTATACCTTCAGTAAGCTTGCAGATGACACCAAGTTGGGGGGGAAGCATCAATCTGCCGGAGGATAGGAAGGCCCTGCAGAGGGACCTGGACAGGTTGGATCGATGAGAAGAAGCCAATGGCATGAAGGTCAACGTGGCAAAGTGCCTGGTCCCACACTTTGGTCATAACAACCCCAGGCAGTGCTGCAGGCTTCGGGCAGGGTGGTTAGAAAGCTACACAGAGGAAAATGATCTGGGGGTGTTGATTGACACTCACCTGAACATGAGCCAGCAAGGTGCCCAGGTGGCCAAGAAGGCAAATAGCATACTGGCTTGTACTCAGGAATAGCTCAGCCAGCAGGACCAGGGAGGTGATCATCCCCTTCTACTCAGATCTGGTGAGGCCACACCTTGAATACTGTGTTTGGTTTTGGGTCCCTCACTACAAGAAAGACATCGAGGCCCTGGACCGTGTTCAGAGAAGGGCAATGAAGCTGGTGAAGGGTCTGGAACACAAGTCTTATGAGGAATGGCTGAGAGAATTGGGACTGTTCAGTCTGGAGAAGAGGAGGCTCAAGGGAGACATTATTGTTCTCTACAGCTACCTGAAAGAAAGTTGTGGTGAGCTGGGGGTCAGCCTCTTCTCACAGATAAGTAGCAATAGGACAAGAAGGAATAGCTGCAAGTTGTGCCAGGGGAGGTTCAGGTTGGAAATTAGGAAAAATTTGTTCTCAGAAAGCATAATGTCTTCCCTTCTTTTATGTCCAAGATACAGGAGGTCTCTTTTCCTATGATTTAATGAATATTTTATGATGTAGCTTGCATTTCTAGCTTATTACCAAGTGTCTCTTGAAAAAGAAACTTCAGCGAAAGCAATGAAAATTGTTGCTTGAATTAATGTCCTTTTTATAACTTACTCCAAATGGCAGTTCCAGTGTATTTCATGTGTAAGTTTGTGTTTGTTACCTAAAATATATACTGTTTGTATTAAAATCTGAGGCTCTTTGTCTAGCAACAGCTGTCAATTTATGGGGTTGAAAAGTTCTGATCTTTTTCATTATTTTACTGTGAATAAAAGTTTGTGCATGTGTATATGTGAGTAAGAAGATGACCCAGTTGTGAAAATCTTTTATGGTAGGAATGGGTTTGGTTTTGGAAATACCTTTCAAAGACTTTTCCTGAAAACTTGGGAACCTTCTTTGGTATCATTCATGGCTCATAAAGCATAGGTATGAAATAATGCATTTAATATTTGCAGGAATTTAGTGTACCATTAAAATCATAGGTTGATTTTCAGTGGTGACATAATGCTTTTAATGCACAATAAATCTACTTAACAATGCTGTTATGCATTTCATTTAATCTCAGCAGTCCACAAACTCCTTGTGCATTGCATGTGCAGAAATTCAATTTGAAACATGATGATTTCTCTGTTCTATTCTCTGGTGATAATCGTAAGAAATGTAACTGAATGCAGATATATTTCAGAGATTTTTAAGGTAAAGGGCCAAATATTTCTCCCATCTTAACAAATTACTTAATACAGAGACTTATGTTAAATTCCATCCAAAGATGGGAACTTTCAATGTGTAGGTGTTAGAAATTCTGTATCAAAGTAAACAAAATTTCCATTTTCTTTTATCCCCAAGAAAATTCATACACCAATTTGACAAATATGTTTTAATGTCTGTTGTAAGACAAATACTTTCTACCTATGGCTATTGTTAGAGCCATAATTTCTATCTATTCCTATTTAGGAGTCATGACCCTGGTTTGTTATAACTCAGTATATTTAAATTTATTAAAAAAACATTTATTTGGTTCTGCAACATGTCTGTTAATGATCAGCTGGGGGGTTTTTTTGCTGTTAAAATGTTTCTGAATAGCATGAAATGTATGAAAAGAAAGACAAATAGCAATTGTAATTATCGTATAGCTTACGGGAAACAGCTTGAAAATGTTACAGTTATTTTTACATGGGAAAATTTTGGAGAAGGATTCAGAAAGGGTGATATAAAACTCCCTAGACTCTTGCTACAATTTAATTGGGAAAGATAGACCTGACGTAACTCTTCTAAATGACCCCCTGCCTTTTTTGAACTGAACATAGAGGGAGAGATTAGCCTTATTAGGATAATGTTGGCCTTTATGAACAGCCCTCACAGAGATTAATAGGGATGAAAGAGAAATAGAGCACTAATAAATGTGTAAGCCTCTTCAGAAAAGGTCTTAAGTAAGTCTTGTTTTTCTAAACTATTACAAAAAACCTTTATGTCCAGGCAGGCCAATCCAATGGCAGATGCTCAGTTTCCCAAAATGAGGTCATATAGAATGTAAGAGTGGGTTTTAAGTCATTCTGTGTGGTTTTCCAATAATTAAGTAGGGCGATTAAAATCCTGTGAAGTTAATGTTCACTTCAGCTCCAATTTCCTTAACACATTCTTTCCAAAACCCACCACTACTCTTTTGGCTACTTGACAGTAGCTATTTGGATATTGTCAGACTGAATACTACTGAGAATACAGCATCTATATAGCAGACATTCAAAATGGAGAGATCAAAATATGGTTATTGTCCGGAACCTATTTAAGAGTTTATCACAAGAGAAGCCCCATGTGTGTGATGTGGCACTGTTACGTGTGTGAAAACCTTTGTTGAATGGCGGAAACAGAGTGAAAGTGTGCCCAACTAATTTTGGTGGCAAAATCCATTGGAAAGAACAGGAATACACCTATAAATAAAACTAAATCCAAATGTTCAAACCGACAGATGATAATGATGGCAAATAATGTTAATAGATGCTTTTACATACAGGGATCAAGGAAGGCAATCAAAAGGAAAGAAGATTAATCATTTTATCTCAAGATTATCTTCCATCAGTTGTTGATAGAATCACAAAGGGTGTTTCAAAGCTGTAGTTTAATTAAGAGATAATCCAGAATTATCACATTCAATTATTTTGTAAAGCTCATTATGTGTTCAGTCTTTTTCAGAAGTATAACCACAGTGAAGCAGGCTGTTGGAATAAAAGAAAATGAACGTGTTACTTCAATGACTAAAACAGTGCTCAGCAACGAATACCGACGTATATAAACAGCTGACATTCTTCATTAGACCATTTACAAACGAAGTTGTCACATTCTTGAAGAGACAAAAGTACAAGTAATTAAACTGGATGATTCTGGTTTATTTTACATAATCCAGTGTTTAAGAATGGTCATTAATGAAGAATCAGTCTGATCTTCAATAATCTCTAGACTAGGCAATTAGTTGTCTTGCCTCACATGTGTGATTGATGGCTACTTTTAAGCAGGATTCATTTTCAGTACTAATTCTTTCTCCTCTCCCCTTTTGCCCCCAGGAGTTAGTTTAAAGGTTTTCAAATAAAGTAATCAGAATATCTTGTAAACCAATTAAGATGACATTTGTGCTTTTATTTTTCTTCCCTAAGCCAAATGTTGGCTTTCAGCATCTCTTGGAAAGTCCCAAAGCAGTTCTGATGTTTATTTGCCTGTTCTTTTCTTGATGTCTCTCAATATCACAACATATTTTTCTACTGAATATTAAAAAGCAACATTAATCATCCAACTGTAAGGAGAAGAGATTCAGCTGGTATAAACAGGCTCCATTGACTTCAGTAGAGCTATGATAATTTATGACATAATAAGATCATGCAGTAAATAGCCTATTAAACCTAAATGAAATGTATAGTTAATTGCACATGGCATGTGATTTATAGTACTATTTGTTCTGAGAATTTCTTGACATGATATCATTACTATTTGGCTAAAGATGTAAAATTTGTTATTGGAAATTTGGCTTCATTTTATCCATAGTTAGTGGATGTCTAAATAGAGTAGGTGTTAATAGCAAATTTGTTAGTTTTGTTGCTTAATCTATGTTAAATAGTAAGTATTTGTTGTATTATTATTTTAATGGTAGATAATAAGATGATTTATTAAAAAAAAATTTATATTTCTTTTTGCTTTAAATATAGTTGAATGAACTGCTAACGCTCTGTTCACCTCGATGAACCCATTCGTTACTGGAAGCCTCAGAAGTCCTCAGAAAGTCCTCAGAAAAACAAGGCCAGTAGTAAGAAACAACAATTGGTTTAGCTCTAATTTGATTGTGTAATTACTGAAGTTGTATTGCAACATATTCTGCACATTTGCATAGTTTGCTACTTTAGCTGGATGCCAACACTCATTTTGCATCAGAAAAAGCAATCTTAAATGGACACATAAAAGTGGGACAGAAACATTTACCTTTCTAAAATCAGGCCTCTGGTACCAGGATCTAAAATACAGTCATGAGAAGCAAATTGCTATTTGCAAAGCAAGAAACAACAGCCAGATTGTTTCTTCTTCACTTACTGTGCACAGTGTGTGTTGGCACTACATTGCAGTAGCTCAGAAATCTCAAACTGTCAGGAAAAACAAACCATGCCCTACAGATAGAATAGAAGGGTGAAGAAAAAGCACAAAAAGGAAACCAGGAATTCATCTTCATTTAACAAAAGCATGATATGTTTGCCAACAGTGTGGTGGGATCTACTTCTCATTGATGAGTCACGCATTCCCAGTTTGTCCTTTTCATGCCGCTATTCTCTCTTGTTTCAGCTTACAGTGCTAAGCTTGATTTAGCGGGCAGTGAAACAGAAAGGGAGGCACATCATTCACACTGATGCTCCCTAATTGCGTTCTTGTCTGTTTTAAATATTCTCTTTCATATTAGGAAATGAAAAGGTATTCTGAATATCCAACAGTTCAGCATTGTTTCCTGTTTGCATGCCTTTTCTGCATATTTTTAGGATATTTTGGTTTTACAAAAACGTTGTCTTTGCTCTTAGTTTTAACAAGTTACAGTTTCTTCATTAGACTACTTTGTTTTTTATTAAATTTCCAGAAAAATCAATAGTATCCTGAATATCATCAATTTGGAGGTCTGACTCGTGTAATGCAGTAACTGACAGACTTGTACCTAAGCATTATTCCATCACCTTGTAAAGCTAGGCTAATTTTTCATTTCTGTGCATTTTGCTTGTGATTTTTGTGCTCTGGATAAACTTGATTTTATCTGTTTCCTTTGCTCTTTATGTCTATGTATGAACTTGCATATTTGCAGCTATAGCTAGATCTAACACAATCATAGAATCATAGAAAGATCTGGGTTGGAAGGGACCCCAAGGATCATAGAGCTCCAATCCCCCTGTCACAGGCAGGGCCACCGACCTCCAGGCCTGGATCTACACAAGGTTGCCCAGGGCCCCATCCAACCTGGCCTTGAACACTTCCAGGGACAGGGCATCCACTACTTCTCTGGGCAACCTGTTCCAGCACCTCACCACTCTTTCTGTAAAAAACTTCCCCCTAATATCTAATCTAAACCTTCCTTCCTTTAGTTTTAATCCATTCCCCCCTGTCCTGCCATTGTCTATCCTTTTAAAAAGTTGAATCCCCTCCTGCTTATAAGATCCCTTCAGGTACTGGAAGGCTGCAATGAGGTCCCCCCGCAGCCTTCTCTTCTCCAGGCTGAACAAGCACAGCTCCCTCAGCCTCTCTTTGTAAGGCAGGTGCTCCAGCCCTCTAATCATCCTTGTGGCCCTCCTCAGAAACCTCTCCAACAGTTCCGCATCTTTCTTGTATTGGGGACCCCAGATCTGGACAGAGTACTCCAGATGGGGCCTCACGAGGGCATAGTAGAAAGGCCACACAAGCCAAACTGTATAGAACAAAACCTTACTGATCAATGCCACAGATTGCAGAATTCCATTTAATGTACTCAGTTGCTATAAAGAATGCACAGGAAGAGTCAAATTCTTCAGCATGTCATCCAAAACACTCAACATAGCCTCTGGGAACCTACCAATTACCTGAATGCAGAGAACATCCTACACTTGGAGCTTTGTGAATGAGCATCCATTCCACGATGTTATAGGGAAGTTCTTTCCTGATCTCATTGCTGAGGCACAGCCTGAACTTTGGTCTTGTGTCCTTTCTTGCAAGGAGCTATGAGGTGCTCATCATTTTCAGGTCAGGGAAGATGAGAACATGATGCTGGTGCCAAGCCTTTAAAACTGATGTCTTTATTGGGAAAGGATTGTGTGGGCAGGGGCAATACTGGCTTTTGAGCCACGTCAGATCCAAAACAAAGTTGCTAAAGAATTTTTATATTTTTGAGCAGGATTCTGGACCCTCATTTGAAATGTCATCTGTTTTTTTCTAAGCAACAATTTAAATGTTTTAAATTAGCAATATGGTTTATAAAATGCCCTGGTAAAGCCAACTAATTAACTTTTCCTCTTGTATATTCAAGATGTACAGCCTGTCAACAGCTCTAGTGCTTTTTTTCTGGTGGGGCTCCCTCTGCAAGCACGCCCTGCATGGGTCATTGCAGCACCCAGACTGCTGTTCTGCACATACCCAGAGGTGCTAGGTTCAATGCCAGCAGGGAATGGATGCTTAGAAAGTCGGGGCGCTCTAAAGTTCAGGTGAGGATGGACCTCGTCATCTCTTATCCCTGCTGAGATCTATCCCTAAAACTCATTTAAGGACAAACATGAATTTATTCCAAAACTGTGCTGTAGGCCCACACAGATGTAATGTTTTCCAGAGGAGTATTGACACAGGGTTTAAATAAGCAAACAAGCACATGTATAATCTGAAAATTTAAACAACAGTGGTTGGATTTCTGTCTGCTAAACTGTTTCCTTGGTCTGCTCTTCTGGCCAGTCACCACAATCCCATGACCAATTAGTAGATCTCTGTGCTACATGTGATTTCTGTATGCAATCTCTTTTGTGAGTGTAACACACTCTGTATAAAGTCATTGGTTCTTTTTGACTGCAAAAGCTGAGGGGAAAAATACATGGAGACAAATATTGCCATCTAACTTAAATTTTAAGTTTTCTATTCACCCTCTCTACGATCTGTTAGTATTTAATTTAAACCCTTTTTTCCCATAGGATGAAAACAATTTTCCTTTGAGAAAATTTCCTTTCCTCACATCACCTCCAGCAAGCTCCCTTTCCCTTTCTTCTGCTCCCCATCTTGCTCTCAGGACAGCCACCTACTTATCTCCTTGTTTATTAATTTTTTTCTGTAAGTTTAGAGTGCCAGTGGGGGATCCTACAGGATGGTGGGATGAACCCTGGCTGGAAAGACCCTTCCCTGCTCAACCCCAACCATGGAGTGCGAAGGCTCAGCCAGAAAGGGGTAGCCCTTGTCTCTGCTATGAATGTGGTGTCCCTGAGCCCCAGCAGTGAGACCTCCAGGAGCTGGAGGCTCACAGCCCTTACAATAGACCAGTAATCAACTGTTCATCCTTGCAGACCAAAAATCTTGCAATCCAGTTGTCTGACTCGTTAATTCTTGAATCCACTTGTGGTATCATTTAAATGAATTATTTTCTAGATTGTCATCAAAGCAACACAGGTTCTGGGTTTTCTAAATTATTGTTTCACAGTATTATATATGTGATTTATGAGAGCAAATGCAAGTAATGGCACTGAAGGTTTGCAGAAAACTTTTAAATGAACCACTCAATCATTTTGACCTGGATCAAGATCTGGAAAACAACAAATGGGCAACAAAGACCATCAAGAGTGTGAAATGGCTTATGCATGACAAACAACAAAGTTAGCAGTCATCAGTCTGGAAAAGGCATACTTGATGGAAGGGAGGGGAAATAATACAGATTTATAGACTCCTTAGAGGCATGCAGGGGCTCAACTGATAATTCATTCTCTTTAGTAGAAGATGGAAGGGCAAATCAAATGAAACTGATAACAGTGGATTCAAAATAAGAGTACTCTTGCCAAGTATAAAGTAGGTGCTTAGTGTTTGCTTGGTGCTTAAGGAAGGACTTGTTAATTTTAAAGGAAAAATAATTGAGAGTTACAAAATAGTCAGAGACCCTGTCTAGATCAGTATGTCCCCAACTTGAAAATGATTGGAGTTTGCGAGTGTTAAGGGGAAGTATTATTTTATTTGCTCTTTTAACCTTCTCTATTTAATCACATATGGCTACTGTTGAGACAAGGCTTGCTGCTGTTTTAATTTAGCCTGGTAGAGTATTCTTGCTTTCTATTGCTTTTTTATTTAAATTATAAGATAGGAGAGATTATAGATCTGCAGAAAAACGCCTAAAGAATGAATAAAGATAAATTAATTTAACAAAAAACCCCATCCAACCCAAAATCCCCCCAAAATCCAAAAAAACCTCTTACCCTAATAACTCCTGGATATTTGATATGTTGATGAGAACTTACAGTTTAGAATGATGAAAAGAGTTCAACAAAGAAAACGTAACTACTCTGCCTTCTTATAAACTCCCAGATTCAGGAGACCAGACAGATTGGAGAATACGATTTCAGATGGCTTATACATTTTTCAGTTCACAATAATGAGCTTAAATGAAACATAACTTCAATGTCAGGAGCAACCTGGAATTTGAACAATGGTGGTGCTGAAATAGATAAAAAAGGCACCTGTCTGGTTAAAAAAAAATAAAACTCTGTCCCATGGAATGACAACATTGTTAGAATTAAGTAGAGAAGAGAGTTTTTGTGATATTTCTGTGTAAGAGCTTATTCTTCTTTCCTCCTTTATTCTCAAAATCCATCTGAGTTTCCTCCTGTTGTTCAGTGTCATCAATCTGCAGTACTGTGATAGAGTGCCACAACAGTCTCCCTCCTGCTATCCCCTGAACTAGATGCAAAATTTACATAGGAAGTATGGTGGTTTATGTTCTGTATGTGCTTTTAATCTACTGTTGTTTGAATGCATAGTAAACAATACTTCATGGTTGTTCCCCCCACTGTAACTATATTGGTATACTTTAATTTTTTCTTTTAAATTATTTCCATACACTTCTCACAGTAACTTTTCATTCGGAAGAAAGCCTACCAAAGACTTGTAAAAACTCTGTCATAAATGCAACTAAACCACAAAGTAATAAAAGCTCAGATAAAAGTCAGCTGTACTTTTAGCACCGTTTTTTGCTTTCTTTGATAGTACATGTGCTTTTTAAAGAAAGCAATATGAGTGAAAGAGTTATGCTGATCACTGAATGAGACAACCCTGTACAGAGAATCTTCGGTCTCAACTTTAACATAATTAAATTAATTTCTACTGGATGCCTAACAGGATTATGGAACATCCTGGATGTTGTCATCCTGGATGACATTGGTCATCCTTAGGAACTAGTACTCTGTGTATCATGTGAAAATAAAGGCAATACTGACCATGTGTCTGTGTGTGTATGTGTGTGTGTACACACAAGTATAAACTTGGAATTTCAGTTCTGATTCTGTTTTTCATAATTTTTTTCTAAATTCTTTACTCATTAAAGAAAGCTAAAAATGGCACTGTGTGATGGGATGGCTGAGGGGTTTTCTTTCCTCAGGAGGTAATGGAGGTAAGCAAAGTTGAGAGTTAATGAGCTGATTCTCTAGACTCCTACAACTTCTGAAGGGATGTTCATGGAACTAATAATAATTCAGTGGACAGGCATTTTAGGAAGCAAGGCCAGCACAGATTAGCCCCCAATGGGCCTTTTATACTTACTTCAACATCTGTAACTCAACTGCAGGCCAAAAAAAGCATTGCACAAATCCAATTATTGTTTGAGGTGTAGAATGTGATGAAACAATTTAGACACTTAGGAAGTATTAATTCATTCAGTCTAAAAGAAGGAGGACAAATAACCTTCCTGTGCTCGTCAGAAGGCTGTGAGGAAAGAGGTTCTAGCCAGGAATAAGAAGTTTTTAAGATGCTGTGGTGTTAATTGCTAAAGTGAGTGTAATCCAGTGTGCTGCTCTGTGATTACAGTTTTATCTCCACAAGCAAATTGTTAGGGTAAATGTCAGCATTTGTATGTCTAACTGAGCGTTAAAAATGTGTAAATGTAATTGGTACTTACAATTACTGCAAGTGCAGAATTGTGCCCATAAAACTAGAGTTTTTCTAAAACACCTTGTTCAGCAAGAAATTTGCTGTACGGAATAAAACAAAAAAAAATTTGTTCACAGCACATCTCAGATTTTATCACAGAAGGCACCATTTAAGGGTTCCTAGCAGGTATTTTAGTGGAATAATTCTTGACTATCGATGTCAGGCTCTAAAGGGTGTAATGGAACATGGTCCAAATTGAAGGAAATTTAAAAGCTGCAGCCTTGTCACATTTGAGATGAATGCTTGTTTCTGTCAATAGGATAATGCATTATCAACTTTATTTTCCCTACAAAGGTCTAGGCTCTTTTAATACCATCAACAGTTGCATAATATTTTCTGAGAAAAAGTATAAATGCAACAACTACTGTCTTTACTTGTGTTGCATACAGAGCAGGTACTCTGCTAGATTTGTGGATGACTGAGTAGATTTTGGTCAAAGGAAAAACTTTGAGAAATTATGCTTAATAATATTAGTAAAAAACCCAACAAAAAACCCTGAAAAAAATCATCAATGTTTCATGTTGTCAATTTAAAGATGAATCATTTTGGGCTTTACTTCAGAATCAAATATCTCTTTGAAACAGTATTTCATGAGTAATTGACTGAATGCTTGTTTTAAAACTTATAGTTAAAAGGAAAAGCTAGCAAACTTCCAGACCCAAGTAAGTTGCTTCTTAGGCAAAATAGTCTTGCTAAATCCAAACCGATGTTTGCTTAGAGCCCCAAGGCTTCCTCATGAGGCACTAAGGCAGATGTTCTCAGATGGGTTCTCAGAGAAGGTTCTGATCCTGCAGGTGGTCATTGGTCCCACTATATGCTTTGTGACAGCACTTAGGGGTGAAAAAACAGCAAATATTGAATGTTGAAGAAAGTCATTTTTCTGAGAAAAGCTGGTCAGGAATCTTTCAGCAAATGATTTATGTCGAAAACGTTGGTTTGTCAAGACTAATATTTTTACTGGAATTATATGTTTGAAGGAAAAAAAAAAGGTCTGTCTGGCTTTTCTTGTCAAGGAAAATTCCTGAATAGTCCAGTGGTTGGGTAAGATGTGGGAGACCTAGATTAAAATCCTTGTTTTAGTCTTAGTCTTTGTAGTCCTAAAAAGAATTAATTATTTATAGAAAGCGGGATGGTTCAAACAAATGAATTAGGGTTGCTGAATTAAGACCAAAGATCAGAGCTTGGCTATCATAGGTAGGGGAAAAAAGGGGTTTTAGTGAAGATCAGGAATTCCTGAAATATTTCCTTGTCCTTATAAGAAATTCATTTCTGTTTTTTATCTGGCCAAGGTCCAGATCTAAGTGGAAATATGATGGACTACACTTTTAGCTCACTTCAGAGCTTTACTGCGGTACCACTCGACTGAAACATTTTTATTGTGCCAAAAAATGTGATGGAGCAGAGTAGAAAGGACAACTTTGCCATGAAAGAGTATCATCAGTCATTTATTTCAAAATTACTTTGCTTCACAGATCACAAAATACTCTGGATGAGAAAGAGTTAAAAATACTTTTGTAAACTTTCGTTTGGGCAAGGAATACATCTGTTAGTGCAGACAGATGGTATTTCTTTTTTCCAATACTGTTGTAACTTATTTCAGCTTAAATCAATACTTCTCTGGGAAAATAAATGATCTATTTCCACTATGGAAAGTTTATTTGCTCAGAGTAGAAAATAACATTTGTTAGTACTTTGAAGGCCCCCATGGGGATTCTAAAGATATAATTCATATATTGTATTTATTATACTTTCTTCTACCTGGAAAAAATAAATGGGAGAGAGAGAGAGAAAGAGAGAGAGAGAGAGTGGTGGGTGGGGGAGGGAGAGAGAGAAAGGGAGGCACTGAGAGAGAGAGAGAAAAAATAGGAGAAATAGAGCTTAATATTGATATATGTGGAAATAATGCAGGAAAAGACATTAAAATGTCAACAATCAGCACAATTTCAGGTTAATCTTAGAAGATTTAACAATAGCAGGAGGATGAGAAGATAAATGACCCAGGAAAATCATGGGAGAGAAAATGTTGTATTCAGCAGCTGCAGCTTTCTAAGTCCTGTAAGTCCTTCTGTTACAGCCCTGGGGTTGTAGTGGTGAAGTTTGCAATAACAAGAAGAAAGTAATTTTTGGTTTATTGTTAGAAGAAATAACTTGCAAAATGAGGATTAAATGTATTTAGAGAAGAGAGCACTACAAACCCTGTTAGGCAAGCCAAAAGAGAGCAGGAGTAGTAAAAACAATCCCATGTGTGCATATCACACATGAGGAGAAAGGAAGGGGGTACATTCTTCCATGCCACTAAACTGACAGTGGTCATGTTCAGCTGCACACTGATCATCTTTCCTGGCTGATGGTAAAAGCTTGCTAAAAAAGTGCTGTGTAAATAACTGCAACTTTAGATTTTCACTCAGCATAAAAAGCAGGCAGGCGTTTGATTGGAATTCTTCAGTCAATCCTCTCTGCTATGATAAATGAGCTACAAGTAAAGTCAAAGCACTGAAACACATCGTTGTTTGTGAGAATTTGCCTGCTAACAGGAAAATTT
Organism: Zapornia atra; assembly: GCA_013400835.1. Classification (NCBI taxonomy): domain Eukaryota; kingdom Metazoa; phylum Chordata; class Aves; order Gruiformes; family Rallidae; genus Zapornia; species Zapornia atra. The sequence continues at coordinate 22,924 of VZTU01031781.1, forward strand.
CGATTCAGTGGAAATCAACCTAGCATGAGGCAGCCTGTGGAGGGAACGTAGCCATAACTCCCCCCCTCCTGTTTTGACTTGATAGTCTTGGCCAGGGAGAAAATTTGAGAAATTAAGAGACAACATTTGTTCTTTACTAGACCTGTTACAGAACTGTGTTGATAATTTGTCTGCTGGTTACTTCATCACGTTGCACTGGCCTGAGGAATTGTATTCATGACCCTGACTGCTTTAATTTGTGAAATATGCACTGCTTTATTTGCATTGCAAGAATCGGTGTTAACATAGTATCATGACACCAGAAGTGACACCAACACTCTTCTATTTCTGTTACTTCTAGGTTTGTAGGCTTCTAAGGTTATGTTTTCCTGGTCTAAATAAATGCTGCTTCATAACATCACATCTGACCTACATTTAATTTATCCACCCTAACATTATTGCTTGTATGCTGGGTGGAAGAAATTATTCCATGCAAACTCTTGAAAACCCCATGGTGACCAGTATGTTCTGGTCACTCCTATCTTGAGCATACATTCACACAAGCACCACCCTCCCCCTGGTCCCACCCCATCTTTCTGCTAACATTTTTCTTGTCCCTTAACTGAACTAATAGACTACATATAATAATGCATGGATTTTATCTGCAGGGAGGAGAGGTTATTTTTGTTGTTCACATTCAGAGCTCATGTTACAGGAGGAGTCTCAGTGTCTGAGATTTGTTTGTGGGTTTGCGTACCATTAAAGTTATTTGAAGCTTGATAATGTAAGTGTGACTATTTCTAGAAACTACAGTGAAAATACAAATTCTGCTATGCATTGTAGAATCCTGACTCCCAGTATTGTTTGGTTTAGAAGGGACTTCAAAGATCATCTATTTCCAACCCCCACTGCCATGAGCAGGGACACCTTCTACTAGACCAGGTGGCCCAAAGCCCCATCCAACCTGGGTGAGATAGATAATAACCAGAACAGATGCAGCAGATATAGTGTATCCTCATGCACAAAGACTTATATTTCTGTCAATCAAAGCAATGATGTGGTAAGTACCTACTGTCAGTTCAGTCTGCTGAGCATGATACTTGGAAAGTTCTTACATCAGCATTAAAATTTTTCTCATTACTGATGTGAAATGTATCAGATGATATGGATTTGACACAATTTGTTGTATATAACCTGCTTTTCCCAAGTGCCATTAGGTGTCAGGAGAAAAACAGTTATCAGGAGCTTTAGGGCTTTCTTCTCATTTGGCAGAAAAAATTATCTGCAGGCAACAACCAAACCATTTTCCTATGAATGAAATGGGGAATTTTTGTACTGTTTAAGTTAGACAAAGAAATTGTTCTCCATGAAATATGTGGAATGGTGAAGTTCTGCTACAGGTTTCTTCATTATCCAAAGTAGTCGGACGATCACTTTCTATTTACTGTACAGGAATCACAGTTTCCTGTCTTTGGTGTATGATCCGTGCTTCAGGCAAAATACTTTTGTTTTGGAAAACAGACAAGTGAAGGAAATTCCTTTGTGAGTACATCAAAGACTGTTGAGCAACTAGTGTGCTGCTTCAGTGAAGCACTTTGTTTTTTAGCTCTTCTTGTATCAGAACTTCACTGTTACGGCTCTTCCACAGAGTACAAATTAATATGCATTTCTTACCACGCTTTTGCTTCTCTTGCCATGCTGGAAAGGACTGGTTGTTGTTCTGGAACAATATGAAGGGATGTGTTAAATGGGCATCGGACCCATATCTTTGCTATGCCAGCTGCTGGGTCTGGTTGCTGCCAAATCATCCTTCTCACGCAATTTCAGCCACTTTGGAGATCACATTATGCTGACACCTTTGTCTATTTATACTTCCCTGAAATGCAAGGAGAAACCTATGTTTCCTTGATTATTCTGTTCAGCCTAGAGAAAAGGAGACTAAGGGGGGGACCTTATTAATGTTTATAAATATCTTAAATATGGGATGCAGAGGGAATGGGCCAGCCCCTTTTCAGTGGTCTGTGGAGATAGGACAAGGGGCAATGGCTGCAAATGGGAGCACAGGAAGTTCCGCACCAACATGCGGAAGAACTTTTACACAGTGAGGGTGACGGAGCCCTGGGACAGGCTGCCCAGGGAGGTTGTAGTGTCTCCATCTCTGGAGACATTCAAGACCCATCTGGACGCCTATCTGTGCAATATGAGCTAAGGAGCCTGCTTTGACTGCGGGTTTGGACCCAATGAGCTCTCGAGGTCCTTTCCAACCCCTATGATTCTGTGATTTTTGTATGTGTTACCTCCATCTCTGGAGACATTCAAAACTTGGATGCTGTCCTGTGCAACCTGCTTTAGGTGATCCTTGTCTGGCAGAGGGGTTGGACTAGATGATTTCCAGAGGTTGTTTCCAGCCCCTATCAGTCTGTGATTCTGTTTACTTGGTTAAGCTTGTTTGAAAACCTGATGATCTCTTATTTTACATGACCCACACAACTTCAGTTTCATAATTTTACAAGCAGAGATGTTTTCAGTGTTTTATGTGTACTAGAAAATGTCGTTTTCCTTCCTACCTTTTTGTTTATGACTTGATTCACCAAGGTTATCAGAGATGTGAAGAAGTAACTTGCTTGTCCCTCATACTTCATTTCTTGGGAAAGCATATTTCTTTTTTTGTTTAGCAAACTATCACATGTAGTGCTGATCTTCATAATCTACGGTGTTTTCTCAGGAAATCAGAGTTAATACAGTCATGCTATTTGCTATGTCTATTTAGGAAAGTGATTAATGAGTGTGACATTTACCCTGATTGTTATGCTCTTTAAAGATCTTAATAATGAACTTCATTTTTGAAGACTCCAGCTGGAACTTGTAGTATTAGGGAGCAAATTAAGTAGACTTCAGTTTTCCTGAGAGGTCTCTGAACCACTGAGTCCCATCGCTACTGATATTATCAAGGCCTCAAAAAAGTTACAAACATGTTTTGAATCATACTAGTTCCCTGAGTGCTGAGAGCTATACGACAATTTTTTAGTTCATTGAAGATGCTTATGTTCTGTCTCAAATTAGTCACATGATTTGAAATATTCTAGGAAGCCATTGGTGGAGCAGCTTCAACACTTGAAATGTGGCTGAAGCTAGTCAAGAATAAATTTCTGAAGGAAAACAGACTTGTATGCCCCACAAAGGTGCCTACTTTATCACATTAAAAAAAAAAAAAAA